>CAKNWT010322902.1:0-12034 GCA_932066315.1 Andricus coriarius
TTTCTTAATTTTCTTGAAATTGTTTCAAGTTTGAAATTATTTTTGAAATCTTTTCAAAAAATAATCTTTTAAAATGAGTAGCATTTTTCCATGAAAAAATTTGAATTCTTCAAAATGAAAAAATCGCTTTAAAATCGTCCACATACTTTTCTGACAATTTTGGAAATCTTTCGAAATGTTTTGAAATCTTGTACAATTATATCTAAAAAAGTTTTTCATTCTATTGAAACCTTTTATTCTTAAAAAGATTCTAAATTTTTTCTTGGAAATCTTTAAAAGTCGATTCCTTTTTATTTTATAAACTCGACATTTTGTTTTAAATTCTATGAAATCTTTGCAAAACTTCTTAATATTTCCTAAACTGACACAAATTTTTTTGTAAAATGATGTAAACGTGCAGAATTGAAACAACTTTCTTTAAAATTTTCTAAATTATTTTTCGAGATTTTAGAGAATAATTTTTAAATATTCTCTTAAAATTAATGTACTAAATAAAACATTACTTAAATTTTACGAGCATTTTTAAGAAAACTTTATTATTCTTTTGAAATCTTCAAAATTCTCAAAGCAAAATGTTTGGCGAAATGTTCAGCAAAATTCTCTCCGTTATTCTCGTTTATCACAACAACAAAAAACTTGATAAAATTTCGGTCTAAAAGCCATAAAACTTAATTCTGAAGCAAAAGAATAAATAAAAAGTCCGTTTTTATAACATATACAGCACAAAATTTAACATTTTTGACACTTTCTCCATGCATTTGAATAATATTCGGCCTAAAAGTACAGCCAGCGCCACCCTCGGCCGAACTTAACATTTCCGTCACTTTCATTTCAGAGTGCCACGGGGCTGATTACATGATTATTTTGAAATGGTCGAACATTAGAGCCACCTATCTTGTGTTGGAAAAATTATATAAAGTGGAGGGAAACATTTGAAATCGTATATAATGAGGAAACATAAAGATTATTAGTACTTAATATTAAAGTAAGGTATATATCACTAAGGAAATCGTTTTCGAAACTACTAGAATTACTATACTTTATAATTTGGAACATTTCTTTGAAATTACATTTTTTGTATTTATTTTCTGTACCTAATATTTTAGCATCAGAAAAGTCAAATTTGTAATCTAGAGTGTGTGAGTGACACAGTAAGGCAGTACCTCTAAAATCACTTTTGCACTAATTTTTGTGTACCCTGAGTATCTTTAAAGTGTTAGAGTTTGGTTTTTATTTTGTAAATTAATTAATCTTTTATTATTACATTTTTTGATGAAATAGTTAGTTAATTAAATTGATTTAATTTCGTTTTATCAACATTTGCCTTCCGAATATGGAGACCCAGAGTATTTTGCGCACCAGAGTGCTCGATGCGAGAAGATTTTTCTGCCGTCGATCCTATTATTCGCATTTATCTCTGCTGATAAACATCCGCTGCTGTTTACGCGTGGCATGCTAACATCCATCTGGATGTGCATTCGATTATTGGAATGGTAAGCGAATAACTCGATAATCCTCTTCGATGCGCTGCTCGCGGATGGCACGAATTCAATTTATTTTAGTGTTCTTTTCGACAAAATGATCGTGCCGAAAACTCAACTTGCTATAATCCTTTTCAACTGCTTATAAACTCATCGATAATGTAGAGGAGCCTCGTTGTGTATGAGACTGGGATTAGCTTTGTATCCGGCTTACTGCTGGACCACGTGATGCCTATTTATAGTTTCCTCACTCTAATACCCTCTCAGATTATTATTCTACCATTATGTTTAGAATTCGTATTGGAAATTCTGCATCAAAGTATTCTGGGTGGCCACAACATTTCAAATTTTCGTTTCCCCGTTTTCTCACTGTAATTATTCGTGATATCTCCCGATTTAGAGAAAAATGAGCTCTCTTTGCTCATTCCACAGTTTTGTCACATATATGTTGAGACAGGTTAAATTTTGATTAGTAAAATATTAGTTACTGTTACATTCAATTGACAAAATTCATCCCTTCACTTGGCGCGGCCTGGGTCGGAGCTGCCAAGGCTCATGATTTTAAAAAATTTTAATAATGTTGAGCGCCAGCCAGTTTTTCGAAACTGGCAAAATTTTCAAAATAAAATTATCAATTTAAATTCAAATGAGCATGAGACAAAACAGTGAGAGGTTCGATGGGCGGACCCATGAAATTAGAAGAAGAGAGTTCCCAAAAGCACATTATATATATTTTAAATTATCCAGATAGAATTATTTACGCTTATTAAATCAATCGTGGAATTCACAAACAATATGACGAAAATTTGTCGAAGGATGAAGTACAATTTCTCGAGGAACAATAAAACATTTCTTTTACAAAAAGCGACCCACGCTAGTCTTGTCGTCGAATATCTATCGCCTCTTCTGCTTCTTCTATGTGTCATTTTTCTTCAAGGCGCATTCCCACCGCATGACTACTAATTCATGGTTGTAGCGGCTTAATGCGTCGATAAGTAGGAAATCATTCCGACCGACAAATTCAAATTTTAAAAGTAATAATGGTTAACAATTTTGACTTTATAAACTGACTTAATAATGAGTCCCAGAGAAATTGCAGTGATAACATTAAATTTTTCCAAGACATTGATCCTCGACTTGACGTCTGCGGGAAATTAGGTGTTAAAATTATATTCCTGTCACAATGCTCACTTTCGGAAGTCGATAAGGTAAAGGTAGGGGAAAGTGGGGTATGGCGTCAGTGCGGGGCATGGCGACTCTTGCAAATAATGCTCGTGTTTTTTGATTTTCATATTAGGTTTTTCACATAAAATAGCTTTCTTGAGTAATAAACGTAAAAAACTAATATGAAAATGAAGAAACATGAGCATTAGTCACAAGAGTCACCGTGCCCCACACTGACACCATACCCCACTTCCCCTACCTATCGTGAAACATGTCCCAATTATGAAACAGTTTGATAAGTAATGCGATTTATAATTTAAAAGAATATTCTTGAACCATTTATCCCAGTCAGAAGGCATGATACCTGTAATTTGTTTTGTTTCATTAATTCACAATTTTCGATTATTTGACATGTGTAATAGATTAAATAACATCTTCAGGTGTATACTCTCTAAATCTGAATTAGTAGAAAACTAATAATTGGTATTCGTTTTCTACTAATTCAAATAGTGCCGATTCGTTTACTAGTAATTAGTAAAAATCTACTAATTAAATGAGTAAACTGACTAATAAACTAGTTAACTGAATAACAGACTAAATGAATTAGTAACTATATCTACTGAAGGAATTGGTAATGCTACTACTAAATGAATTGGTAAATGTATTGCTGGTCACTATTTTAAACGGTAGCTTTAAGTAAACTAAAAAACTTATTTAAAAATGAAGAGATATTTAATAAAATACATTAATCTATGAATTTAAATAATAATTTAAGGAAATTTCCATTTTTTCTTCTTATACTTAAGACTCAGTGTATATTTAGGTCAAATTAATGTAGGTCCTGTATTAAATTAAATTTGAGTTGTTTCCAATTTCTAAAGCTAATGATAAAAATATTTCATTGTAAACAAGATAAGTGAATTTTCAACCAAATAGTTGAATTTGAAACCGAAAAGAAAAAATTTCTACCGAAAAAGACGATTTTTCAACAAAATACATGAATTCTCAACCAAATAGTTGAACTTTGAAATAAAAAATATCAGTTTTTAACCAAAAATGGAATAGTTAAATTTTCAGTCCATAAATTAATTTTCCAGAAAAAACAACACATTTTTAACTAAAATGATGAATCTTCAACTGTAATATATGAATTCTGATCCAAAAGGATGCATTTTTAACAAAAGAATAACTTTCAAGCAAGTATTTTTTATCTTGAATCCAAAAGATGAAATTTCAACTAAAATGATGAATACTTAACTAAAATAGTTAAATTTTCAACCAAAAAGATAAAGTTCCAAACATGAAGGTTAATTTTGAAACATAAAGAATAATTTTCTACCAAAAAATAAGTTTTTTAAGAAAAGAAATGAATTTTCAACTAAAAAAGACAAAAAACTTGCAAACAAATAGTTTAATTTCAAGTTGAAAAAAATTAATTGTCAACCAAAAAAGACAAACAAATTTGCAGCCAAAGTGATACATTTTTTAATAAAATGATGAGTCTTTTCCTGGAATAGATGAATCTTCAACTGGAGTAGATAAATTTTAGATCAAATAGATGAATTTTTAACAAAAGAGTTCAACCAAAAAAGTTGAATTTTCAACTAAAATTGTACATTTTTAACTAAAATACTTGCATTTTCAACCAAAAACATGAATTTCCAAACTAGAAAATTAACTTTGATACAAAAACATTAATTTTCTACCAAAAAAACGATTTTTCAACAAAATACATGAATTTTTGACGATCTGACCCTGATCGGGAAAAATGTGGTCCCGATAGGGTAATCTGCCTAGCGCCAGACCGGAAATGAAACGCCCTACTTGATCGGGCTCACATCTGGCCTTGAAAATGTGGGCCCTGTCTGGCCCAGATGTGGCCCCTTTAAATTTTTATTTCTACAAATAGTAAAATTTAAAAAATTTTTTTATAGCAATAAATAGTTAGCTTTGGAAAGTAATTTTTGCAGGATATATCAGCGAACATATTCATTAGAGAGACTTTATTAGCCTGGAATTCTCTAATTTCAGCCCTCAAACTCCTAATTTTCCTTATCAGCAAGTCATCTAAATAGAAAAAAAAAACAATCATGGTTAGATCAATTATATTTTAAGTAATAATTATAGTAAATAAAAAAATAACTATCCTCACATTTTTCTCAACCTTATCCGGAGATTCAGTCGCGGCCGTTAATTTCATTTTTGGTTGATTTTTAATTGCATAAACTTTGTTAGTTAGTTGAACTTTCTATAAAAGTATTTAAAAAATGCAGTGATCACATTTCAAACGAAGTTTAATTTTATATGTACGTATTATAAAAATATAATTTGACTTTTAGGTATTGCCAGTTCTGGTTTTTTATAATCTCTTGCAAGAATCCATTGTCTTGAAAGTCACCGAGAGAATCAATTTCTGCAAAAAACTGATTTTTGAAACGTAAAATGGCAATATGTATTTTTTCAAACATAGGTTAAAAACGTATTTGCTTTAAATTGGGGCACGTGGAAAGAGATTTAAAAAGTGAGGTTATGTTCGCAAAAATACTCATCCGAATATTCATATATTTTGTATAAAGTAATCTTTTTTCAATTATAAGCAAGAACATATAAATTTCTCAAAAGCTTGAAGCCATTGTCTTTATTGATATAAATAGTAAATGCGCTCAAAATAACGACGGTTTCTCAAATATATTTGTGGAAATCTTAAGAAGCTAAAAATGAATTGTAAACTACCTTTAAATTCTTTATGGTCATTTTAACGCTTTGTTTTATAATCAATTTGTTTGCAAAAACTTACGGGTATCTTTGCAAGCTGAAAATATCTCTCTTGAAGAGGATCCAAAATGTAACGATGCAACTAACAAAAAAGTTTTCACCATTATTTATATTTGCAATGGAGACTATCTTCATTGCTTACAATCGAGTGCGAATAGTCGACGAATCAAAATATTTCGAGATAAGCGCGGTAAATTCAAATTGAAAATTTAGTTTGAGATAATAAATTATTTCAAGTTCTTCTTTCTTTTCTTACAATTTTTCTTTTTTATTCATTTAATTTTTCGAAATGTATGTACCATGTAAATTATTTTAAAGTTTAGAGTCTTTATTCTTATAATCTTCAACTGCAAATATTTAACTTATTAGTTCGTAATCATCTTTTGCAACTAATTTCAATCGATTTTCACAGGCCCAAATTATTACAAGAATATTTTTAATATTATTTAGGAATTTTCTATTTTAAATTTGTAGTTTGGGACTTCCCATCACCTGGCATTTTTTAAGAATTTTTAATTATTATTTCTAAACGAAGTCGTCTAAAATTTGAAAACTTTTCTAAATTCTGCCCTGATATTTAGAAAAAATTAAAACTCAAAAACCAGCAGAAAGTATTAAAAAAATTATTAAATTATGTTTCCATAGCAATCTATTGCTACGCATTGAATTAGTCAGTCGGCACTACTAAACAAATTAGTAGAATATCCTTACTAATTCATTTAGTAACATAGATATTACCATTTCATTTAGTAGAAACTGATAAAATTTCTAATTTAACAGTCAGATACAATGCTACTAATTGCATAAGTAGAATTTCTACTAATTCGGATTTAGAGAGTAGATTTGAGATTACTTTACTTTTTTCATTATTTGGATACAACTTCATTTATTAATTATTATTTGTTTGGTAATACGTACACCTTTTTTAACAAGTTCGGTATGTAGGGAACGGAAAAAAAGGCGTGTTTCATATCGATGGACACGTTTTCAACTATTCATATTATATTAATATAGCTTATGTTATGCTATTATTATATAATACTTAAATTTTCAACCAAAGTTATGAATTTTCAAATAATATGATGAATCCTCAACTAGAATAATTAAATTTTAAACCAAACAGATATATTTGTAACTAACAGGATGAATCCTTAACTGGAATGGTTGAATTTTCAACCAAAAAGATAAATATTCGTCCATGAAGATTAATTTTCTACAATAAAATACGAATTTTTAATACAATATATCAATTCGCAACCAAGTTGTTGAGTTTGCAACTGCAAATGATACATTTTTAACCAATAGTTGAATTTGAAAAAATAATAGAGATTAATTTTAAACAAAAATGGAATAGTTGAATGGTAAGTTAAGCAAATAAACTTTAACAAAACAACGGATTTTTAATCATATAGTTCGATTTTCAACTAATGTAATTAATTTTTTACTAAAATGATGAACCTTTAAATGGAATATTTGAATTTTACACCAAAGAGGTAAGAAAAAATTCCACCAAATAGTTAATTTTTTAAATAAAAAAGATCTACTATTAGGCAAATAGTTAAAGTTTCGTCCAAAAAAGATTAATTTGTAACCAAAAATGAAATAGTTAAATTTTCTGTTTCAAAAACGCATAAAAAAAGCATATTTTCAAGCATTCTTTTTTCGGGAACCATTGTATATAATGGAACAAATGTTTTGTTCTTTTGAAGGTATGATCAAGGAGAGTGAAAACAATTTTGTTTACTGATAAAAAATATTTATTTATTTATAAAATGAAATGCATGTGTGCAAAAAAAAGTTTTTTTCTGGCGCAGGCAATTTCTCAAAAATGACCGGGCGTATCGACTTCAAATTTTAACACGATATTCAGCACTATCATGGCTATCGTCTGAACCTCCAAGTTCTTGATATTTTGATTTCTAACTCATAATTTCACCTGATTTATGGTGCAAAAAAGGTTTTGTTTTTTTCTCTCTTTCACAATAAACTCCGCCATTTTGTTAATTTTTGATGAAATAAAAAAGTGGAGATTCTGACCATAGGGGCAATGACATAGATCAATAAACTTTTTTGATTTTCTGTTTCAGATCACCAGGAGAGCCAAAACCACCTGCGCCAGCAGAAAACTTTTTTTTTTGTACACATGCATTTTATTTTATCAACAAATATTTTTCACCATTAAACAAATTTATTTTTCACACTTCTTGGTCATACCTTTAAGAGAAAAAGCATTTGTTCGATTATATACAATAGTCTCCGAACAAAAAATGATTTAAAATATGCTTTTTTTATGCGATCACATTGGAATGCCTTTAAAAATAAAATGGTGAATCTTCAAAAAAAAAAAAATTATTTTTAGCAAATTTTAATTTTAATTTTAATTTTTTTTAACGAAGGAGTTGAATTTTCAACTAAAAAAGATGAATTCTCGACAAGCATTGAAAAACGTTTATAAAATGGGGTTAACCTCATCCAAAAAATACGAACTGGCCAGAATAGTTGAGTTTTCAATTTAAAAATACTTTTCAATGAAGATTGAAAATAAATCCATTTTATCATTAATAATTTTTGCAGAATAAACAAAAAATTGATTCACAATTAAAAAATAAACTTCCAAAAAACCTCACTTTTCGGCTCATTAGAGACAAGAACAACACAATGAAAAAAGAGGGAGAAAAAGGGAAAAAGTCAACCAATAACCAACATCTCACTTTTTTCTTTTTCCGTCCTTTTCATACTACGAGGGGACCAACATGTTTCGAGGCCAGTGTAGACCTCCTCATCAGGGATTTTTTATAGGGAATAACTAAAGGTATGAAAAAAAATATATCTGTAAAGAAAATTATTCAATCAGTATTAATTAAAAATTGATTAAGTTTAATGTAATCAAATACATTTATTGAGAAATTGATTGTTAAAAAAAAAGAATTCTTTCTATTATCTAGTCAAAGAAAATCATTTCAACCAATTAATTACTTTATCCCATACTTTGTTATGTATTGAGAGTTCCCTTTTTAAATTAATAGCCTTGTTACATTTTCTCTTTATTTAAAAAATAATCTGCATGAATTCTCTCTTTGTCTGATTTTTTTCATGATAAAGAATCTTAATATCATTCCCATTGAAGTCATGACCATGTGTATCTTTATGCATTCAAAGGAGTGATTGATATATATGACTTCTGTGAAAATTATTTTCATGTTC
Organism: Andricus coriarius; assembly: GCA_932066315.1. Classification (NCBI taxonomy): domain Eukaryota; kingdom Metazoa; phylum Arthropoda; class Insecta; order Hymenoptera; family Cynipidae; genus Andricus; species Andricus coriarius. The sequence continues at coordinate 8,625 of CAKNWT010322902.1, forward strand.
ATTTTTTTTCGAGCGTTTCATTTATATCTTTTCCCAATTTTACAATCATATTGCTCTTATAAGGAACTCTATAAATCGTATGTAAACCTAATTTTCGCAACATTGATTTCAAAATCTTCGAAATTTTACTAAAATATGGAAGAACAACAGTATCAAATATATTACAATTTTCTCTGGTTATTTTATTTTGAAAATTGTTTTTGTTTTTCAATATGATTTGTTCTGTTATGCGATTGTTTTTCAATGAAATCAAAAGGATGATGGTTTAGAAAAAGAATTTGTTTACATAGTTTAATATTTTTTTCATGTAAAACTGGATGTGATGATTTAACAGTTTTATCAATATTTTTTTTTATTTCTTCCTATCTTATGTTGAATAGAGTGATTTGAGAGAAAACTAAGTGTTCTTCCTGAGCAAAAAGTTTTCGTATGCCAGTCATTGATAATATGTTTTCAACGGTTCTAATTAAAGTCGTAACAAGAAAATTTAATTTTCCTTCAGTTTCAATTTCAACAGTAAATTTTAATCTTGGTTGTATACTATTAAAAGCATTAAGAAGAGTGTTAACATTATTTTTATGTACACTAAGTACTGAATCATCAACATATCTTGCTATAACGATTTCAGCTAAAATAGGAGACAAAACCCATCCTATGAGAGTTTCAAACTTTTGTTTATAACAATTATCATTAAATTTGAAATATACTGAATAAAAAACATATTGTATATCATCAAGACATTTTTTTTTCGGAATTTTGGTATTAATTTTAATCAAATCCCAAAGTTTTTGTATGGCAATTTCAACTCGTGATCTAAAGGTATTATTACATTGTCAATTAGTTTTAAGAAAGCATCACTATTTTTAATTGATGTTTTCGAGACTTGTATTGATTTTTTAATAATTCGACTCAAAAATTCTTCCCATTTTCTAATTGGAGAACCTATTGTTGAAATAAGTGGTAGTAGAGGGTAATTAGTTATAGGCTAAGGAGAGATTAGTACTCGTTGTATCAATATCACATCTTTCTATATTATTACCTAACTATTTATTAGTTCTCACTTTGTCTAAAATTTTAAAAGTCCCTTTTTGAAGCAATTTGGTTGGATTATTAGGAATCAATTGAAAACTATCTTCATCATTAAAGAAATACAACATTTTTTCAATACAAACATCCCGATGAATCACTACTGTAATACTTCCTTTATCTGATTCTGTGAGCATTAATTCTGGATGATTTTTGAAAAACATTTCTGCTTCAATGAAACCCTAATTTAATTACTTTTCTAACCAAGTTTTTGGATTAGCATTGTTTGAAAAATCATTAAATAAATCCCTGAACTGTGATATGAATTCATCAATTGTATTCTCAGATAGTTTTCGAATATTGGATTCAATGTCTTTAATGACTTCAATTAATTGAACATAGTTTTTTCCCCAAACTTGTTGCTAAAACCATCACCTAATCTCAAAATGTCAATAACTCTGTGTGGAATAATAACATTGGAAAAATTTTAGAAGCAGGGGTCTCGTTGATCTTGAAATAGAACTGACTAAATGTTTTTTATTATTCTATCATCAGGGGAGCGGCGGCGAATGCGGCGCACATAAAGCAAAATGCACGATGAAAATTCAAATACCAAGTAAAATATTTTAATAAAATATATTTTGTTAAGGCCAATATCTTATCAATTCTCTTTGCATTCAAATAATTTACTTAAAGTTTATTAAAACAGTTAATTAATGTGTTTTCCAAAAAGTGCATCTGCGCCAAGTTGTCCTACCTTGTTTGGCAATGTGGCGCGTTTCGATTTAAATTCATAATTATTAAATAAAAAACTAATTATGAAGAAAAATTAGTGAAATTTATTAAAAATAAGATAAGTATATTTACGTTAAATATTATCAACATATTTGAGGGATTATGTCTGCTGAAATTTCAAGAAAAATTGTTTCTTTTACAGTGCAGAATGTCTCACAATAATTTGAGGGTTGTCTTCTGAAACGTTAAAAAAAAAATCTTTGTTAACAGTGAGAAAGGTCTCACCAATATGGAAAATAACATAATGAAGGATATATATTGAAATCATTATCAATGGGGAAACTGTCTATTGACCATTTTCAGTCTTTCGTTTATAAACTCCCATCTAGAACAATAAAGGTTAGGACACATTTTTTATTTCAAGTTAAGCTTACAGATATTTTATAAACAATAAATCATAATTATATTAACAATAGGTATATTTTATTCTTTTTCAAAACAGTTACAATGATTCCACATTCAAATAATATCATTACTCTAAACCTTCTAAATATGTATTCTGTCAGAACAAACCTAACCCGAAAACTGGTAAAAAGTTTTCAAAAAACAATTATTCTAAAATAACTCTAAAATACAGGATAATTATTAGAATGAAACTCTTTTATGCATATTAGAAACTAAATATTATTACTTTGAGTTTTCGGTTCGAATTTTTTGAATTGGTTCGTATAAAATGCAGAGAAATTAAAATTGTCTTAATAATAAATAAAACCTTTCAAAATAAAATAATTAAAAACAGAAAACGTTTGATTTTGAATAATTTTAAACTCAGAGCTACTAAAATGTGACAATTTTAAATTGAAAAATAAATTGAATCTTTCAGAGTCAAAGGTTCTTGAATTCTATGATTAAAAATTTTTATTATTGAAGAAGATTATTCTTTAAAAAACTCTTTAAGAAATGTACTGAATTATTCTAAAAAAACTTTCAAAATAATTAGTAATTTTAAATAACCGACATTAAAAAAGGAGAAATTTTTGTCGCTGGAATGCTGAAACTTAAACGAATGGGAAGTTCATTTAAAACTGAAAAAAAATTTTAATCGCCAGATATTGTGATATTAAAACTTTTTTATATTCAGTCCCTTTATAATTTTGATCATTTGAAGTGAATTTAAGTCACTTTAAAATTATTCATTTTTAAATTGCTACTAATACTTTCCAAAATTCAACCAATTCAATTTTAATTGCAAAATAAAAACCTATGAAAGCAAATAATTAAAAATACAGCGTTCAACATAAAAATTCAGAATTCTAAAATTTTAAACATTTAAAATTACCATAATTATTAAATTACTGATGTATCGATTTCGTATAGTTTAATTTTTATTATTTTAAGCTTAATTTTTAATTTTTTAATTTCAAATCTTTCTTGAGAATTATTATTCATTCAAGAAATTTTCAAATCTAATATTTTTCAACTTGAAATGATTCATTTGTTTAAATCTTCATATGAAAATCGGACAATTTTACAATATTACATTAAAAATTAAAAATTAGAACAAATAATACAAAACGAGGTTGTTGTAATATGATTCAAATTTTTGAAATTGTACAATAATTTTTAGCTTTTCAATTCGAAGTTGCTTT
>CAKNWT010322906.1:0-14210 GCA_932066315.1 Andricus coriarius
CAAATGTTTGAAAGTAAGGCCTTTCTTAAAAAACCAAAAATTGTACCCCCTCCACTTTGATAAATAATGATCAGAAATTATTAATTTTTGGTGTGAGGAGTACTATTTAATAGGACTACAATTGGGCCAATTTTTAGCCCGATCGGACAACTTTCATTTTCGAGGTGGGTACACTTGAGAAATTATGCGCCACATGTATATTGAATCTCATACAGATTTTTCTAACAGTGTATGAAAGAACAAATTTACATCGTAACACGGTTACATATGTATTACGGCACTATTACAGAACAATGTTACTCTGCAAACCTGTTCCTAAATTGTTCTAAAAATATTTGTTTGACATATAACGCTGTTCCAGAATTGTTACAGAACAATTACAGAACAAATTTACATCGTAACACTGTTACATATGTGTTACGGCACTATTATAGAACATGGTTACTGTGTAACCCTGTTCCTAAATTGTTCGAAAAGTATTTTTGCTACATATAACGCTGTTCCAGAACTGTTACAGATCTCTGACAGAGCATGGTTCTGTAACAGCGTTACAGAACTGCTACGTCCATTTCGGGACGACATTACTTAGACCATGTTCTAAGTATGCTCTAATCCTGTTACAGAACCTGTTATTTTGTGTTCTGGAACTGTTACATCACATTTATATCATAGTGTCCTCTGGGCTATTAGATAAAAATTGTATATTGTTTAAGAAAGTTTAATTTCAAAAATGCACAATTCGTCCATTTATTCGAATATAAGTTTTTTTCTCGGAAAATTACAGCAGGAAACATTGGTACTTATTCCATTTTCAAAGTTAACATAATTTGACTTTCATTTCCACTTTGAAAAATTCAGGAACGCGACTGAAACTTCGGTTCCATTTTGTTACGGCCAGTTACTTAAAATAGTTTTGATCCAATCAGTAATGTAATTTCAGGTATTATCTAGTTTCATGTAAATCTACAGATAGCAGATAAAAGTTTACTAACAAATCTCTTGTTTCTATCAATAACGAAATGGAACGAAATTTTGTTGGCTCCCTGAAAAAAGTAGGTCTAAAAATATATTTAAATATCGCGAATGAAGAAGACGTAACTTTTGTTTAGGAATTTCTCTGCAAATATTTGAGAAATATAAATAATATAGCTCAAAATAAAAAAGAACATTGTCCTACTCAAAACGTAATTCTAACCTTGTCATCGCTTTTTATAAATATCTTTAGTTATTTAATTTCTGGTACAGGCTCACCATTAATCATTCAAATATTTAACACAAAAAAACACAGTTTTAGCGTTTGAAAATCGCGGGCATATATCAGAGTCAGACATACCAATCGCCATCAACGAGATGAATGCTCAAACTTCAGCGCCAACACCGTCGTAACTCTGAAGCAGATCTCTCGATTGCGCGAATTACTCTTGGAGAAACTTTTGACAAGGCTTGCTGATCACAAAAATACCGTAAGCATATGGTTACAAAATTATTTCTTATGGAATAAAAAAGAGTTTCGTTTTCAAAAATATCTCCCTGCCAATAAAAAAACTTGGCGTAGTTAATGATTTCATATTTGATGCACCTCACTGAATTTGCTGTCAAAATTACCTGCGTTCCATTTTTTCAATTGCAAGTAATTTTGACAGCAACTTCGAAAAAAGAGAAGAATTTGCGGTCAATAATTTTCTCTCTCCAAAAAATTGCATTACAGTATTTTTGCCTGCAAACTCAAAACTATTTCGTTATGTCAATCATTTTCTCTTGTATTCAAACTTCAAATCATGTAACCGAAAAATTGAAAATGATCACAATCCATTACTTTTGCTTCGTAAATCTGTTGGCAAAATGACACGTTTACAATCTAGCGCTGTAGAACTGAGGCTTTCACGTTTTATAAATATAATTTTCACAGGATTCTTGACAAAATTTCACAAAATTTTTAATATTTTAGATATGTCAAATCAAAGTTTCAACAAAAAATATCATTTTCAATCAAACACTAACTAATGGAGATATTTTTATAAGTTCATTCTTCAAATATATTCCCTAAGGCCAAACATGGTAAAAGATTGTCGTACAATTTATAAAATGACCAACTATTTTCAAGAATTTTTAAAATAAATACCAATGTATATCATATTCAAAGAACATTTAGGAATATTTATGCAAAGAATTATTATTTTCATTTTTAAAATTAATGTACACAGAGTACAGTTTTTATTTGAAATTTCAGGATAGTGTTTGATACCATGTTTGACCCTGGGGCAGAATCAAGGGAAAATATTCTAAAAATACGTTCATTAGTTATTAAAGTACTACAAAGAATTACCTTAAAAAATTGTTTTCTCCTTTTAAAATCATGAGATATTTCTTTATAAAATAAATTTTGTTACATTTATTTTACAATTATTCACAATTAATTTCCAATCAATTATTATTATTGTGACTTTACAAGATTGAAAATCAATTCAAAAATAGAACATAAATAATGAAAAATTAAACTGTAAAATCGGATAGTTTAAAAAATTCCATAAGTATTCCTGAAAAATATAATCACTAAATATCTGAAGACTTCATTACGTGTATTTGAGGTGTGAATTTTTGAAAACAAAAATCAACTCAAACCTCCTAATAGCTGACGAAACCGAATAGTGAAATCGGGCCGAAGGCGAGCTCGGCTTCGAGCTCGTGCCTCGTACTCGTGCATTTTCGGCTTTACACGAGGCTGGCTGATGCATCGCGTTACAAAGCCGGCTCACCGACTGCTCCCAGATGGGAAAGTGGTAGGGGGCCGAAAAATCCCACGTTCTGGAGACTCAGCCCTGATGCATTAGGCTTCCTGGAACTAGATCACTTCATCAGAATGAAATTGTGCTTACCAGGAATTGTTTAATATTATGTGAAATATGAGGCTCCTGACGCATGATGTCGGCAAAAAATAGAGGGAATTTTATATTTAAAAACATCAAAGAGATTACGTCAGACGAATGTCGCATACTTATGGAATGTATAAATAATCAATTTGCTGATGATCCTAAATGCTTGCCAAACATAGACTTGCGCTTTTCGTCAAATTCTTTGAAAAAAAATACGATGTCAACTACCTGTCGGCAGATATCAAAAGAGAACTTCCAAGAAATTTAATATTACAAATATCAAAGAAATAATGTTGGATGGGGTAACGCATAGTTGTTTGATGTATAAATAATCCATTTTTTTATAAAAAATAAAGCTTGCCAATCGTATCAGCATATAGATCTACTATCGGTGAGGAAATTCGAGTCCTCGGGTTTTGACTGAAACGAATATGCCAAAAAAAGTTGTATAGCTTACAGACCCGAAAATCTGTCAGAAAGTACCCACTGGGCACCAAATTCGGCGACGTCTTTACGACATCGTTACGACATATTTACGACAATTTTACGACATCCTATGTCCATGTCGTTAAGGTTTCTTTACGATATCGTAAACACGTCGTACGATCTGACGATGTCTTTATGATATCGTAAAGACACGTTAACGACATGGACATAGGATGTCGTAAAGCTGTCCTAAAGATGTCATAACGATGTCGTAAAGACGTCGTCAAATTTGGTGCCCACTGGGTAGGGATGTTTAACAGTTTTTAATGACAGTGAACTTTGGAACATAGTTTTTGATTGAAAAAATAATAGGAAAAATCTCAAAAAATTCACGGTGGTACTCTATAGAAATTTTTGTTGGGAAATTTGCAGAATATAACAAATTGTTCGGTTATGGTACCTCAATATACAACTGTACTATCTGCTATTCTAATGAAGATAATAAAAGATTTAAGATAATTAAGATAATAAAGCATTTAAAAAAAATGTAGAGTAAAAATTATTTCAATGTTTGAATGAAAATTATTTTTTAATCCTTTGTATGTTATGAATAGATTAATTAATTATAAGCTGATGAACATTTTTAAATATTAAATTACATAAGGATTGAATTTTAATGTTTCTATATCAAGCAACGTAAATTATTTATTCATTGTAAGGTGATGTGATTGAATGTTGGATATAATTCGTGTAATAAAAGTTGATTTATATTTAACCTTTCGTCCGCATGGTGAATTTCACATACGCGGTCCGCATCATTCTCATCGTAGATCGTTCTTGTGGTGTTTTTCAATGTTATTTTTATTATTAAAATCTGGCAAAATATACAGTTATTCTCCTGAGTCTATAGAATAAATTGCGGGAAACTATTTTGCTATTGGCAACTTTATATTTTTTAAACAATTAATTATTCAAACACAGATATTTGAAATAGAAAAAGGGACTGCACCATAAAATACCCACCATGTGTACAAAGGTTTAACTTATTTTTATTACAATTATATAACTTTTTGAAATGGTTCCTTAAAGCAACCAATACCGACGCAACTGGAACGTTTACGTCATCCACTTCTGCTCATTCTGTCCTAGAAGGTAAGCAAGAGCGTAAAATTTACGCCAGAGAACATCGTTCAACACTGTTCCTTGGAGTCATGTCTCAAGCCGCGGATGACCTTACGCGGCAGACAAGACAGTTTGAGATGAAGGTTTCACCTCTGGATACTTTTTTAGAGCTACCAATCTTTGTCTAATGTTATGAGGAACAGTGTTGACGTACCAGATAAAGTGATCCCAGAAGAACAGCCCTTTGCATCCGGTGATGGACTTTGTAGCCTTGTTACAGCCTGCTCAGCTCGAAAAGAAGTGCTTGATATTTCGCCCGTTTTTCTTCCTCTTTTGCCGTGATATTAATATCGGCTGGTGCCGAGAATTCAATCACGTAAATGATTCTTGGTCTTCAGATCTTGGAGGACAATATCAGGCTTCGTAGCACTGATACGTTGAGTGGTGGAAAATGAGAAATTGCAGTAGATCTCACACTGATCATTCTCCATAAAGGACTGGAGTTCCCTCTGGGCGTATGGCAATACGGGCAATAGATTAACAACATAGAAGTGCCTAAGATGGTAATATAACACTTTTAGAGCCGCATTGTGTCTCTCGATGTACCCGTAACGTGCATACTTTAAGCATCCACTGAGAACATGCCCAAGTGTTTCTGGCTCTTGCTTACATGCTCGGCAGTTAGTATCGCCTACATGTATATTCATTATGCCCTTCCGGTAAACTAAGATGTCTATAACGCCATCTTGACAGGCAAAAAGAAATCCCTCAGTCTCCGATCTCAATCCAGCGGACACGACTTTTGAGCACTAAAGGTGTTAGTGATGCTAAGCCATGTGTCGTGTCGTTGGAATCAAATGGGAGGCCAAGCTCCTCTGCGGCCCTATATGCGGCACGGTATAGAAACGCCGCAACGTTGTTGGCTTCATGTTGATGTACGAGGTGCATAAGAGAATCTGCACTATTTAGAACTGAGCAGGCTGTAGCCAGAACCGTTCTTCGATGAAGACACTCCAAACTTAGCAAGCCTCTACCCCCTTTATCTCGAGGTAGGTATATTCGAGGTACGGAAGATCTATGATGATGACTTCGATGGATTCTCATCATCTTGCGTGTGCTTCGGTCAACTTGCTCCAACTCATCGACGTTCCATTTGACTGCGCCAAATGTGTAGAGCAGTATAGGAGTGGCCAGCATATTGCTCGCCTGGATCTTATTCTTTCCAGATAATGCGGAAGCCCAAATTTGTCTGAGAATTTGGCGATACCTTTTTACAATGGCCGTTTTTAACACACGCACATCTTGGGTTCTCGCTTGCGGTGTTCCAAAATATGTATATGTTTCTCCATTACCAATATGTTGAATGGGATTTCCGCCTATGAGTTGAACATCCCGATCGTCACTGGATGGTGTAGTTTCTAGTCGTGCTTGCTGTACGTGGACGCAGGCACACATGTCCAGTCCAAAGCTCATGCCAAACGCTTCAGAGAACCTATTCAGCGCCTCCACACGGATGTTAAGATCCTCTTTCGAGGAAGCAAAGAGTTTAAGGTCGTCCATATATAGAAGGTGGTTGACCTTATATTATCTTCTGTTCGGGTGGCCACATAGGTATCCAGAGCTTTTGCCTCGGAGGATAATAGATAGAGGCAAGAGGGAGATGCAGAAAAGTAGGCGTGAATTGCTCGGTTCGAAAGTAGTAGTGTGTGTGTGGATGAGTATATAGGTATAGGGTAGATAGGTATATAGGTGTAAGGCATAGATATTCTAGATTGATCTAGAATTCTCGTATTATTTATTTAAATGACACGTTCGTTCCGCAACACTGCTCAGACCCAGGTTGCTGATCAATCTCTCTAGCGATCACCCCACGTGAAGAGCCTCACAAAGTTGTTATGTGTAATTCCCCACTTGGGCCCATTAGTATCCAAGGTCTTTGTTCCAGACGTCATTCACTCTACTCACATTCTTTTTATAAACTATTTGTCGCCAAACTTTGCTGTCCTGGCATACTACACGAGCTTCCTTCACGTCCATGCATTTTTTCGTGCAAGCTCTCGTTATTCTATATCTTCTTATGTCTCTTCGGATTAATGTGTCATTCACAGATTCTAACCATTCTTTCGGCGGTCTACCTCTGGGCATTCTGCCATTTACTTTACCTTTATACACCTGTTTGGTCAGTCGTTCTTCTTTCACTCTTTCAACGTGTCCGAACACCTTAACTGATTTCTTTCTATTAATAATGGTAATCGTAAATTCTACGTTACATGGATTCACTGACTTCATTCTTTCAGAATATAATTTCAGCCAGAATTTAAGTGGTCACAAAATTTTAACCAATAAATAGTTATTCGAAAATTGAGTAAATGATGAAAATTAGTACAAAAGTTGGCACTCTAAAGATCTGTGCACGCTCGGTTGCCAACGCCGACGAACACGACGTACGTCAGGCAGTTTGGAACGCATTTCAAGTTATACTCACTGGAGGTGCTCTAGGAAAATGCGTAGCGATCCCACTCTTGACAAGCGCTGCACGTTTGTCTGGAATGGGAATTTACTGCTCATAATCACCCAAGATCGTATTTTTTGACCGATTAAATTTTTTTTTATAAATGGTCAGCATTATATTTTTCAATAATAGAAGAAAATATTTGGGAAGTCCAAAGTGGATTTATGCCAGAAAGATCATGTACGGATCAAATATTTTGTTTAAGACAGATCACAGAAAAAAGTTTGAAAGTAGGAAAGAAAGTTTTTTGTGCGTTTGTTGACTCAGAAAAACCATTTTAAAAGGTGGATAGAAATAAACTTTGGGAAGTCCTCAAAGAGTACGCAGTAAGTGGATCGCTCCTACAAGCAATACAAATAATATATGCAGGTAGCAAAGCGAGTGTAAGGGTTAATGGGAAACTGAGTGACTGATTCGATATTATGCAAGGCGTTAAACAAGGATGCGTTATGTCCTCATTGCTATTTATCATATTTATGGGCAAGTGTCTAAGAATGGGCAAGTTTCTAAGAATGGCCCTCTGCGACGAAGAAACTGTTTTTCTCGGGACAGTGAGGGTACGTGAGTTAGCTTTCGCAGTCGAAAAGGTTGCTATAGCAGAATCAATCGAAGACTTGCAAAGAATCTTGTGTAAACTAAATACAAGCATGAAGAACATAGGCCCAAATAATAACGTAAATAAAACAAAAATCATAATATTTTAAGGAAAAGGTGAGAAAACAATGTGCAAAATTGTCCTAAATGATGAAAGATTACAAGTTGCTAAGTACATATATCTAGGTAGCCTATTCACTAGTGACGGGAAGATAGATGGGGAGTTAATTAGGCGCATAAACGAGCGTATGAAGATTATCGGTTGAGCAGGGTTCATTCGCAGAAGTAAAAATATATCAAAAAAAGATAAAATGGCAATATATAATTCTATATTTGTACCGACTGTCTATACGGTAGCGAGAAATGGACCTGTCAAGAAAAGGATAGGAGTAAAATTAATGCGATTGGCATGAAACCTCTGCGCACAATATGCGGTAAGAATGAGATCTTAGTAACGCGAAAAGACATAAGAAGCCATAGAAAAAGGAGAGCTTGCATAAAAAAATGCATGGACGTATAGGAAGCTAGAGAAGTATGCTAGGACAGAAAAGTGTGGCGACAAATAATTTATGAAAAGAATGTCAGTTGAGCTAATGACGCCTGAAACAAAAGACCTTGGATACTAATGGGCCCGAGTGGGGAACCTCGCATAACAACCTTGTGAGGCTCTTCACTTGGGGTGATCGCTAGAGAGATTGATCAGCAAACTGGGTCAGAGCAGTGTTGCGGAACGAACGTGTTATTTACATAAATAACACGAAAAGTTTAGATCAATCTAAAAAATCTATACCTCCTTCCCCACATAACGTTATGAATTTTAATCTCAACGAAAAATATAGATAGAAACTCACTGTTAGCTGGAATTATTGCATCTGCACTTATTGTAGAACAGAAGTAATTCTGATAATATTTAACTTAATTAGTATAAACAATTTTTATTAAAAAAATCTTACTGGTGTCTTTTCATCATAGAAAAAACTGTTTACTTCACGGTAGTTACTGAGATTTTTCAGAAGCGTGATAATTTACAACGCGACATTGGCATAAGTTAACAATTACTATTTTTATCAAACATTTCATAAACAAATTCTTAAGAAATGAGATTTTCTAGTAGCCAAATTGATTTTTCTAAATAACAGTGATTCACAATTGTCTTCAAAGGCATTTATATACTTTGAACTTGATGGAACGTTAATAATATAGATCGTTAATAAGAATTTCATAAAACAAATATCCCAACCAGCCGTTTCCTCGTAGAAAATTTTGGTTGCTTCAAATTATTGTTGGAATTACCTTTCTTGTGATGATGCATGAACATACTTAATAAAACAATGATTTATGTGATTGTTATCAACATTTTTAAAAACAAAAACCACAATTTACGAAACTTAATAAATTATTCATCAAGTACTTATGTTTAACAATTTGAATTATTTTCTGGTCTGTCACGATTTCTGATCAGAATCAACTTTCGATTCAGGGAAATAAATTATTGACAACAATGACTATCATTGTAAAACATTTGATCATTTTATTTTAAAAAGTTTGTCCTTACTTTTCATGCGTGGCGAATGAATTGAGTAATACTGTTTAAACAATTGTAAATCATGAAGGAGTGACTGAAAAAAATTGAGTGTTCGTCCCTAGTAATATTTCATAAAATTTCATTACTTAATATTTTTACTACATTACTTTAATTATTATTACATTTCATTTTCATTACTTAATAGGTAAAATCCCTCGAATAGCAAGTAACGAGTTTGAGACAAAGTAATTTTTTTCCTAGAGCAAAGTGATTTACAGTTGAATTTATTAAAATAAAGTGTATGCAATAATTAAAAAGAATTGTACAACTATATTTGTAATTTCTAAGCCTGTATTCATTAGTTCTGAATAACAATTACTTTATTTCAGGCATTTATTCAAGGATCAAAAATTATATCGTTGAATAATTGCAGTAATAATGGAGACGTTGAAGTGCATACAGAAGTGTAGCTGTGCCGAAAACTTGACACCTACTCCCTCAATCTAAATTATAAGTAATCAATTAAAAAATACTAATTAAGAAGACTTGCTAAATTCGAATAATAAGCCCTACTAAATGAATGAGCAGTTTGTTAGTTAACATTGTGAGAAAAGCTTACTAAAGTACTTGAATGTCAAATAATGAACATTGAAATAAGATTAAAATGTATACAAGTAATTCAAATGAAAAATGGTGTTAAACATATGAGTGGTAAATATCATATCCATATGTAAACGGAAAAAATTATTAGAATAGGGTTGTTTTCAAAGTCAGACATCACTTTTCCAATAAATGGATCTTATAATTTATAAAATTCTAATTATAAAAAAGCCCGTAAAATATTAGTACGTATTGTTTACTATTTTTAATTTAATGTTGAAATATGAATTTGCTATCACGATGTCGATTGGACGGTCGCTCTGACGTCAAAGGGATCGGATTTTCCACCGTGTGGAAAAACCGAGTGTCAGTGATTCTTAAATATCGTTTTCTGTGCCGATGTTTTGTTTTGGTTACCTGAAAGTCGAAAATAGAAGTCGCAAAATATTGTTTAAAAAACAGTCAAAGGAGGGTTTCGTAAAAACCAATAGCGGAAATCTATCGAAAATAGATGTATTTATGGTATCGGAGTATTTTAAAAGTAATTGTGACTTCGTAAGCGCAGAAATACTAAGAGTGAAAGTGAAGCGGTTAGGTGGAATAAACCTCTTTATCATAAGTTTAATTAGTTTCCATCAAAGCCACATCGCCACATTGGTAATTATGAGAAACTCTGTGTCACGTGACACATCCTTGAATCGCAGATTTTCACAACTTGTGTATTCGGTGTATATCACTTCGCGAGTTTTCAATTTCGAATCCAGGTTTTGAGAAAATATTTAAATTGAAACACCGAATTCCGGTAATAACTCCACATACTTTTATTGCAGTTCGCCCTTTTTAATCTTTATATAGTTTTCACGTAAACTGTTCTATGGATGACAAATATACTTTAAAACCCAAAACTAATTTAATTTAAAATTTCAATAAGGGATACGTAGTATTTTCAAAGAGCTCTGGTATACTCTCACACAGAAGAAAATTCTGCTGAAGCAACACCTTTTTCAGTTATAATAGAGATAAAATTAGTGGTGAATATTATTAATGCTTTTTTATTGTGATTTGATGGTAATAAAAATAAAAAGATGAAAGAAATAAAAAAGAGAAGGAAGGGGATTTAGTTGGTTGCCTTCTCATTTTTCTTTCATCTTTTTTATTTTTGTCCAAAGAAACAAATTGTTTGTTTGTTGTTAGGAATTGCAATAGGAGCATTTTGTGGTGGTTGTCCAAATTTTATCGTTGGATTCTTGTTTTATTTTCAGGAATTCTATACATTCACTTGAGTGTTGGACGTTAAATCGGATTTTGAATTTGATTTTAATCTAATTTTTAAGATTCTTAAATTTCGGTAAATAATTGATTAGAGTTAGCCAAATTAATTTTTTGCATAATTTATTATTATCGTTAATAATATTCAATTTGAATGATGCCAGAAAGTTGCGGTTGTTCTGAAATTTTCAATCATTGTTTTCTTTTAACTTGAAGTTATTTATTAGTTAGTTAAGTTTAGTATAAATAATTATTTAAGCAAATTATCATTACTTGTATGTATCTTCTGCTTTGATAATGCTAGATAGTTGCAGTTGTTTCGGAAATTTTTAACTCTTCACTCACGTTTTAGTTAGCAAAGTAATAAATGGAAGGTCACAAACATAGTTGCTTAAACAAGTTATTAAACATTTTGTAAACTTTTTATTCAGTGAGGCAATAATTAATGCGAGTTCACAAACATGCTTATTTAAACAATTGATTTTTGTTTATAACTCTCTTGTCTTAGAGTAATGCTAGAAAGTTGCCTTTTTTCTAAAATATTTAGTTTTCCTTTGACTTTGTAGTTACGAACAAAATAATAAGTGAATCTCAACCAGAATCATTTTTTAAATAGTATTGTATTTTTTAAAGTGAATTTTTTTTTCTTTTTCCAATGTTTAGAAAAAATGTATATGAACAAAAAAGGTATCTTCCGCAAGAGACAAAAACAAAGAATGCCATATTTACAAGTAGGTGGGAGTACTAGGTCTTCAAATGACTTGTAAAGCTTTTTGTTTTGAATTACAATAAGAAGTTTATTGCAAAGAGTAAAATGAAAATTTGGAATTGTACATATTTTAATATTACACGAAGAAAAATGGATGTTTAAATTTAGATGTCCAAAGGGTAATATTTTACCTCCTAACATGTAGATATTCATGCCGAACATTTACTATCTTTTTGAGATGTTAGGCGTTAAGATATTTTTATTTTAAACTGAAACACATTCAGATTTTAAAATCATCCGAGCGCATGAGCATCGCGCATTGGAATTTAACAACTATATTTGACGGCTATATATTTTTGATATATACAATTATGGAATATTACAATTATTTCGCAACATTTCCAAAGAATCGAAATTAGCTATCCTTAATTAAAATTGCATAACGACTTTTTTCTGTCTACACGACGGAATAAAGTTCTTAAGTTTGATGTTATATTGACTCGAACACATTTGACAAAATGTTTTAAAATTTAAAATAAAAACATTCAAGTTTAATTTCAACTTCACAAATAAGTTATCAATTAATTCCTTAAATTATCAGAAATAAGTAAACTCTTCAAATATTTACAGCCGTCATTTAACATAACCATACATGTAATATTTCAGATATTTCAGTTGAACATTTTGGACGTTACAGAGTAACATCTCACTTTTTAAGACCTACAGATACTAACTTTAAACTTCTAGATTGCTGTCCTATACACGGAGAGACTTCTGATTTCAATATTTTGTTAATTCTATATCCACAATTAAAATAAATGTAAGAATTTAGGGATAATCGGGATACTGTCATAAAGATTCCTACTATAATAAGAGATGATGGTATTTCTGCATGTATTATTCTAAACTTGAGCGAGAAAAAATTAGTATTCACGATTAGAAAAAGTCTTATTTACTGTTTGAAAATTGTGAGTGTGAAACAGTGATAATGGTCAATACCAAGTTTTGTAAAAGATATCGTCAATAGTTAATAGTTTAAGTAACATAAGTTATGAGAAATGTACGACATTTTAGTATTCTTAAATAAGGATGCGTATTGAAATGAGAGCCGCTAGTAATATCTGCAACCGGGATCTGCGAGAATTCTAAAAGACTACACTAAAAACGTCCGTAGGTATCCGAGCTGTTCCGTCTATAGCCGAGTACGCGTCGATCAAACCAGCAGACCGACTGCACCCGGCTCGTGACCTGCGATTTCCCGCCAAAAGTTTCAATCATACGTCTGTGTAGTACAAAAATGTTTGTAACTAGTGCAGTATGAATTAAAGCTTAAACAAATTTTAATCCGGAAATGAATAATATAAACTCTCAATAATTTAAACAAATAAAATAGAAGTTTTTAACACTTTTCAATTGAAAATTTTCAATTAAGTGCAATTAAACTGCAAAACTTAAACTTTTACAATTTTATAAATAGAATAGTTCAAAGATTTCTAGTTAAAAAAGTATAAATCCTCCATTTCAACTCGCAATAATAAAAATGTAGAAAAATGAAAAATGTCCCTCTTCCAACTCAATAAAAACGTTAAAGCAATATAAGTGCCTCTTCCTATTTACTAGGTCGTTCAAGATGCTCCCGGCCTAACAAAGAAAACAAAAAAGTTTTTGGTCAAAATTACTATTTATTCTTTATCATAGTCCCCTTTGAGCTCGATACACTTAGTCCAACGATTTTCCAACATTGCAATTCCTTTTGAATAGTAAGACTGCTGAAGGCTTTCAAAATATCTATCTGACGCACTTTTACTTTTTGATCATCCAATACCATATCGTGGATTTTTCGCACGTTTTCTGGAGTTGTCGCTGTTTTTGGTGCTCCCCCGGCGTGTTCATCTTTGTGCACATTCGGCCTCTTTTGAACTCGGCAATTCAATATTTTACGGTTAAATACGATAAAGCACATTCACCATAATATTTATCGAGCTTGTCTTTTGTTTCCTTTCCACTTTTTCTACGCAAAAAATAATGCTTAATCAATACTCGAAATTTTTCTTTTTCCATTTTTATAAAAATATCAAAATTTTGTTACTTTAACCAACAAATTTTTACTTCAGAAAACTCTAGCGTCACTATTAAGTGACAGATAAATCTCAAATTTATCGTGCATTCGTGTGAAGGTTGGTATTTTAAAACTGGTTGTGGCATTTATTGGAGGCCGGGAGCATATTAAAACTTTGAAAACATAAATTTCCTCCCTTTCAGTTCTACAAGAATCATAAAAATAAACAAATGTCCCTTCCAATTCAGAAAAAATTGATCATCAAAATTTGCTCCCCTCCTACTGAATATATTTTTTTTTAAGTATCCTCTTCCAATTCAGAAATAAAATCGAAAATGAAATATTATTTCCTTAAACACAATAAAAATCTTGAAAAGAAAAAAATGGCCTCTCCAATTGAAAAAAACTTATATCCCTGCCAACTCAATAAAAACCTTAGACATCTAAAATGTACTCCCACTTTAACAAAAATTAAAAAATAAAATTTCCTCACTTCAAGCTTGATAAAAATGTTAAAAATA
>CAKNWT010322921.1:0-11869 GCA_932066315.1 Andricus coriarius
TTGACCTTCAAGTTTACGTAAACAATTATTTTCTCCCAGGGAATAGTAACCATTAAATGAATCTGCTGAAAGCTCAAGTACTTTGGTAACTAGAACAGGAGAAAGTATAGCCCCCTCGTCGTAGTATATTTGTAGCTGCTGTCGTTCCAAGCAAACTGAAACGGAGAAAGAAAGTTTTGTATTTAAATAAATCTGGTAGTGGTTATATATTAGGTTGGTCCAACATTTTTTTTTTTTTGAATTCCTATGAATAACGGCGCAAGCCCTGTGAAGTTTAACACGTATTTCCCATAAGAAAAAATACGTTCTTGTACATTTTATTCAGAATCCTCAATATTATCTGAATCCAGTTGAAACTCAATATTTCTTTTCATTATTAGCCATAAGATACGAATAAAATATTACTTTCCGAATAGGGATGGGGTCAACTTTGCACGTAGCAACTTTGCTCGTGTCCAACTGTGCACGTCGATGGCCAGACGGACCACTGTGCACGTCGTTGGTCAGGCGGACAACTGTGCACGTGCCATCTGTGCACGTGCACAGTCGTCACTTGGATAACTATGCACGTGCACTGTTGTCTAAGTGACAACTGCGCACGTTGAAATTCCAACGTGCAAAGATGGGCTCATGTGGACTTGGACGTGCACAGATGTCACATTCCTAACTGCGCACGTGCACATATGTCACCTTCCCAACTGTCCACGTGCACAGATGTCACTTGCCCAACTGTGCACGTGCACAGATGTCAGTTGCCCAACTGTGCACGTGCACAGATGTCACTTGCTCAACTGTGCAAGTTTATGTCCTTACGTAAGGGTTTATACGGGGCTGGTCCTTAATATCTACGTATAATAAATTTTTAGCAGTTAAAATTATTCAAACCTGGTGAAATGGATAGATAAATGAAAATTCAAAGCATGCAGCGAATGCAAGGAATTCCATAAATTGAAGGAATTTAGGGAATTCAGAGAATTCAAGTAATTTAGAGAATTCAAGGAATTCAGAGAATTCAAGGGATTAAGAAAATAAAAGCAATTCATAGAATTTAAGGAATTCAGGGAATTCAAGGGATTCAGAGAATTCAAGGCATTCAGAAAATTCAAGGCATTCAGGGAATTAAAGGGACTCAGAAAATTCAAGGGAATAAGCAAATTCAGAAAATTCAAGGATTTCAGCTCATTCAAATTATTATGAGAATTCCAGGAATTAAAAACATTCCGTAAATTCTCAGGATTTTGAATTCTTTGTATTCATAGAATTCTTGAAATATCTGGCATTCTCTGAATTTCTTAAATCCTCTGAATACCCTTAATTCTCAAAATTTCTTAAAATCTATGGATTCCTTAAATTCCATGAATTCTCTAAATTTCTTGAATTCTCTCAATTCTTTGAATTGTCTGAATCCCTTGAATCTCTGAATTCCTTGAATTCTCTAAATTCTCTGAATTCCTTGGATTCTCTGAATTCCTTAAATTCTCTGTATTCCTTAGATTCCCTGAATTCCTTGAATTCCCTGAATTCCTTGAATTCGTTGGATTCCCGGGATTCCTTGAATTTTCCGAATACTCTGAATTCCTTAAATTCTATGAATACCTTGATATCTCTGAATTCCTTGGATTTTCTGAATTCTTTGAATTCCTTGGATTTTCCGAATTCCTAGAATTCGTATATAATATAATAATTTGGTATGAATATTTTCATTAAAAAAATTTTAAAAATATTTTTGAACAAACTTCAAAAAAGTTAGTACGCTCCATTCCAACAACCAAGTTTTTATCTTCAGAAATAGCCAAAAACTGTATTTGATCATTAGGTTTGTTTAAACAATTATTAATTGTTATCGATCGATAGCACAGAGCCATTACTAAATTATAGGCTACTAGCTCCTGTACGAAACACATTTTTTCAACCAAAAAATTTCTAGAATGACAAAAATTTGTTTGAACAACTTGTTGACAATAACATTTGTTGATTGTCATATAGGCTCCCTAAATATCTAGAAATTAGTTATTTGCACTTTATTACGTCAAAAAATCACGTTTTCACCGCCAAATATAGCTAGATATTGCATTAGTTAATTTTTGTTTAAACAATCATGAATTGAGGGTTCGGATCAAAGAATGGGTCGCACGCTCGAAAACGCGGAAAACTATTGTCCACGTGTCTCGTGATATCCAAATTTTAATGTTCAAAAAATTAAATTTTTAAAAATATGGTAATATAGAAAAGGGCAAGACGGAACTTTTTTGTATATGCAGTTTTTTTATACAATAAATATTTTTAATAGTAAAAATTAAAAAAGTGAAAAAAAAATTTCCCCAAATTCAATTATTTTTTTAAACATAAATCGTTAAAACTCAGCTAAATATTGATGAAACTGTTTAAAATTGGGTATTCGCACGCAGTGTACCCTAAGAATGCCTAAAAAATAAAGGAAAAAAACAATGCAAATTTCCTATTGTTTAATAATCATTAATTACAAATCGGGACCGGCCTATACGCACGTTTTTTTAGTTTCGGCAAAGAAAAGAATCGAGGAAACTGTAGAGTTGGAAGAACTTTCAGTGAGACATTTGTTCCTCACTATTAAAGTAAGATTTCTGGAAATTTTTAGATAGATTCATTAAAAATTGACAGAAATATCCATTATGTAAGAAAGCGTCCTTTATAGGCGAGTACCGGCGAGAGTACAAGCGAACGTTGAGAAACTCTTGCAATCGTAGATGGCGCCGCGTGCTTTCTTACACAATGGATATTTCCGTTAATTTTCCATAAATCGATCGAAAAATTTTCAGAAATCTTACTTGATTAGTGAGGAAAAAATTTCTCACTGAAATTTCTTTCAACTCTAAAGTTTCCTGGATACTTTTCTTTGCTGAAACTAAAAAAACGTGCGTATAGACCGATCTCAATTTGCAATTAATTATTATTAAACACTGGGAAATTTTCATTGTTTTTTTCATTTTTTGGGCTAAATTTTAAACAGTTTCAATTATATTTGCGTGAGTTTTGACGATTTATGTTTTAAAAAAAAATTGGATTTGAGGAAATTTTTTTTCAGTTTTTCATTTTTACTATTAAAAATATTTATTGGACAAAAAAACTGCAGATACAAAAAAGTTCCGTCTTGCCCTTTTCTATATCAACATATTTGAAATTTTTTTTTTAGAACTTTGAAATTGGGATATCACGAGACATGTGGACAATACTTTTACGGGTTTTCGAGTGCGCGACCCATTCTTTGATCCGAACCCCCAATTGTTACTAGATGACTAATTCTAATAAGAGAATGTCATCTTGATAAAATAACAAATTATTATATTTCATAAATATAATTAAAAACAGTTTTTGTCGATAAATTGTTTAAATTCAGTGCGAAGTTATTGACGAATTCATTTTCACTTACTTATTTGATTAAACAAATTCGATCAATTTTCAAACAATTGTGAAGCTGTTAGACAACTTTTTTGGATATTTGCTTCACTGATTTTAGTTATTTTGGATTGAATCCAAGTATTTCTCAAAAACCGGCCCTTTTCTAAAAAAGGTATTTTTCATGTTTGTTATTAAATTTTAAAAAAATTAGGTTTTTTTAAAAATTCAAATTTAAATTTAAATTTAAAAATCTATGGCCACATCTCATGATCGTAAGATGGGTGACCGCAGGGCACGACCAAATCACAATGACAGGCCGGCAAGACCCTCGTGGGTCTTGAGGATACGGAGCGACCCAACGATGACAGCTTTCTGCATCCATCTCGCAAGTGCCTTGGAATGTTTTATGATATAAAATGGCTTTTATATTTTGTTAATTTTGTTTTAATTATATATTATTACATTGCGTTGAATGCGGTAAAAAACGTAATTTTATTACTAAAAATGAAGCGGGATCACACCAAAGACATTTACAACTGCAAAACATTATGCTAAGTAAGAAGTTATCAATGCAATGAACATATCTCATGAAATCAAAGTTTGCCAAGTAATTCTAAAAAATAGCTGAACTTCAAAAAAATTTTAGATTAATAAAATTACGGAAATTTGGGAACTCATTTAAAGCGGAAAAAGGAAAACTTGGCGAGATTATTATTATTCAAAGAAAAAGAGAGAAAATTACGTAAAGTTTTTATTGTCTTTTGGCTTTTTTATACATTCTCAATATTTCTGAAATTTCATGAATCTAAAAAATTGTTAAAATTTAGGAATCTTTTAGAATTACTTGGCAAACTTGGATTTCACGAAAATTTTTCTTGATTGACTCTAAAGCGTTCATAAGAATAATAATAATTTAATATTAATTGCTTTATAATATAGATTTTGAAGAAAGAATTAAATATTTTTGAATCTAAAAGAAAAGTTTATAATGTAAATATTGTGAAAATGATTTCGGACTTAATGGCCCAAAATGCCCTCTGAATAAGGGAAATAGGTTAAGTTTCCATGAGAATAGGGTAATAATAGGGGAATTTGTACTTTTGAAAAAGATTAATGTAGGTATTATGTTTTTTAAAATAAAAGTCCAAATATATTGCACTCTCAAGAAAATAGTGAAATTTTCAACCTAAAAATATGAGTTTCTAACCGTAAAGTTGATTTTTTTCAGCTAAAAAGTCAATTTTTAATCCTGAAAGATAAATTTTAAATCGAACAGTTCCATTTATAATCAAATAGATGAACTTTTAAGCAAAAGAGCTGAAATTTTAACGAAAAATTTCATGTTATAACAAAATAGTTGAATTTACAACCTACGAAGATTAATCTTCAAACAAATGATTAAATTTTCAACAAAAAGTATTAAGCTTTACCCAAAAGCAGTTGTATTTTC
This sequence comes from Andricus coriarius, assembly GCA_932066315.1. Taxonomy (NCBI): domain Eukaryota; kingdom Metazoa; phylum Arthropoda; class Insecta; order Hymenoptera; family Cynipidae; genus Andricus; species Andricus coriarius. Next base: position 4,829 of record CAKNWT010322921.1, read on the forward strand.
ATTCCAAAAATACGAATATTATACAACACAGTTAAATTTTTAATCAACAAAGACAATTTGTACCAAAGGATCAATTTGCAACCCAAAAGGATAAATAAATTTTGGACTAAATAGTACAATTTTTTCAAAAAAATTAAATTTTCAAATAAATAAAAATAATTACCTTTTAACCATAAAAGATGAACTTTCCACCAAAAAAGATGACATTTTTACCAAAAGATGAATTTTCCACAAAACAGTTTCACTTAGTTTTTAATTCGACCAAAAAGGATTTATTTTTAAGTATTCATTCTATACTTACCAACAAAATTAACGAAAACCGCCAATCCGAAGACTAGAGTATCACTGACCCTCATTTTTTCTATGATAGGAAAAACTGATTTCCTAAGAAATTCAAGATTGTCGAAAACTAAGGAGTATTCTACTGAATATTTCAGTTTATATACTAATCACTATCTCACCCGTTCATCGAGAATATTTCACTATTTGCATGATGGATGGGAGAGGAAAAGCTTACGAGTCATATTTAAACTACGTGCCAACTCAGAGGGGGGGGGGATACTGTGTAAATTTGTCACGTTTCCATTGATGAAAGGGGCAAGGCTGATGATAGAGCCAATAACGACCTTATCTACTGAGGTGTATAAGCTTATTAATTTATTTGTTATTAAGGCCATGTGACGAGTGAGTCACGTGACCGGCTTCCTACCGTACCGACACTTTTTTCATTTGTAATCTTATTTTCACACGAATGGCCACATCGAGTTGAAAATTTGGCTTAATAAATAAGAAGCACTAAGAAACGCGGCTCTGGACCTAAATTTTGATGATTTTGAAAAAAGTTTTTTTTGTAAATAATTTTTTTTTGCTTTCTCCACAATTATAAACATTTAGGACCAGAGGCGCGTTTCTTAGTGCTTCTTATTTATTATCCCAAAGTTTCAACTCGATGTGGCTATTCGTGTGAAAATAAGTTTACAATTTAAAAAAGTTTCGGTAAGGTAGGAAGCCGGTCACGTGACCCACTCGTCACATGGCCTTGAGTCAAATAAAATAAATATTCTTACTAGGCTGAACTGTAATTTCGATGAGTCGTAGCCACTTCTGACGTCAAAACAAGAAATGCAGTTGCTATATCTTAGATGAATCCCCTCTCCTGACTATTTACAAATTATATCTTAGTTTGCTTATTGTTCGTATTTGAAGCAAAAATATATTCACTCAATTGTTATTTTAAAATTTTCATTTCATGAGAATGAATAATAATAAATGATCGGGAAAAAAATATTATACCGGGAGATTTCCCGTTTTTCATAATTCGCACGTTTTGTAAGCTTTGAGTAAAAATGATTTTTTTTTAAAGCAATCACATGTTTTAGTAAAAAAATCTATCCGTTCTTTTTTAATGTAACTTGGTACTACATTATATGATACTTATCAATAATATGTTTATGGTCTTTAACATTTCTACAATTTTAATTTGAAATCATGGGGTTGAATGCGCAATTCTAAAAGTTGAATTTTTAAGTCCTTGAAACTATAGTCTTCTCTTAAATTAATTTTTAGATTAATTTTTGTGAATTTGGAATGTTAAATTTCACAATATTTTAGTTTCGAAGTAAAATATGCAAAATGCCAGGACAATTTCGGAATTAAATATTTCAAAATTGTATATTAAAAGCCTTGATAGTTTTGAATTTAATCATTTTGAATGTAAATATAAAGCAATTTCTAATTAAAAAGCTTAAAATTGTAGATTTCAAAAATAGGATTCATATTACAGCAATCTTGTTTTTTATTATTTTTTTAATTTTTAATTTTTTAATTGAAAAATATTTGATCAGAAAATTTGATGTATGAATAATAATTCTAAAGGAAGATTTGAAATTAAAAAATTAAAAATTGAAAAAAAAGAAAAAAATTAAACTTTAAAATTAAATTTTAGAGTTCTGAATTTTCATGTTGAACGCTAAATATTTCATTTTTCCCTTTGATAGGTTTTAATGTTGCAATTTAAGTTTAATTGGTTGAATTTTGGAAAATATAATCAGCAATCTAAAATTTTTTTATTTTTGTAGCTATTTAAATTTACTTAAAATAATTGAAATCTCGAAAAGTTTGAGTATAAAAAAATGATAACGTCACAATTTTTGGTAATTAGAATTTTTTTCAAAGTAGAAATCTTTTCTTTTTGAGTGTATGCCATTTAAAATTAATGTTTATTTTTTACGTTGTTTTAAAAATAATGCAATTCATTTTTTGACTTTAGAAAAATTTGTCTCATCAGCTTTAATTTTGAATTACAATGTTGTTATGCAATAAAAATGTTAAATTATAGAATTTGAGAAGCTTTGAAAGAACTTTGAAAGATTCAATTTAGTTTTAAATTTCAAATTTTATTTGCTCTGAATTGAAAATGATTCGAATTCAAAAGTTTTTAATTTTGAACGTTTTTAATCATAAATAATACAATTTCAATTCCTTTGAATTTTAAATGATCTATCTTCCAAAATTTGAATCTGATAATATTCCATATTTAACGCTTTGACATTGTATTATTTTCGAAATTTTAATCCGAAATAATACAATTTGGTGATTCTTCAATTTAAAAAAATGTTAATTTTTTAGTGCTTCGACTTAGAAATTACACAATATTATTCAACTCCTTTTTCTAATTAAATTGTCAATGTTTTCAGTTAGAAATGATTAATTAAGGTTTTAAAAAATTTGTAAACCTATTATTAAAAAATTGATTTTATAAAGATATTTAAATTGTTTATATGATTCAAAGTCAACAAATTTCATTATCTTTATAAAATCAATTTTTTAATAATAGGTTTACAAATTTTTTGTAACGATATTTGCTGATGCTTATCGAGTATACTTTTTTTCTAAACCGGGAGAAATCACGAATATTTACCGGGAGAAAACGGGAAGAAAAATTTACAAAATAGTGGCCACCCTGAATAATAAATAATAATTTCACATCAATCATAAGAATGATAAGTTCACAATAATTATTACAATTATATTCAATTAAAAATCATTAATTCATTGAAAGGTCTACCATTATATTTTTAATTCAGATTTCATCCCGTTTGGTCAAAAATTGTTCTATTTGTTTGAATGTTGAACTATTTCATTAAAAATTAATTATTTTTGGTTGAAAGCAATTCTCTTTGGTTGATAATTAAACTATTTTGTTGAAAGTTTGTTCTATTTTTAGTTGAAAATTGATTTTTCAAGTGAAAATTAAACTATTTCATATCTGGTTGAAAATGTATCTTTTTTAGATGAAAATTCAACTGTTTGCTTGGATATTCATCTTTTTTACATTCAAATATAAGTACTTGCTACATGATTCATGTATTTTGTTCTTATTTTTTTTTTGTAGAAAATTAATGTTTTTCATTAAAAAACCAAATTTTTAGCGATAAATTTGACTCGTTGATTCCTTGGATTTTTTTTAAAAAGATGAACCCGAAAAGGCGAATCTGCCACAAAATAGTTGAATTTTTAAGTCGGATGGATGACTTTAACAACATTGTAGAATTTCTATTCATATATGTAACACAATCTTCAACGAAAAATACAATTTTGAAAAGGAAGACACTGACAAAAAAAGGAAATAGAAACAGAAATAGAAAATAAATAAATTACTAACAAGAATATATTATCAAGGTGGCCCTTATAGAAATTCCCTGACTAAATTTTTAATCAAATGGTCAACCCTTTAATGAAACAAATTACAAATTAACCAAAAATAGTTTTATTGTAAGCGAAGAAGAAAAATATTTTAGAAGACAGTTGAATTCTTTATCAAAAAAGCGTACTTGTCAACAAGAAATAAAATAGTTGATATTTCAAACTTAAAAGAACATTTAAATTCAAAATAACAAAAAAGTCGAATTAAACCCAAAAAATAGGTATTCGCAAGGAAAAATGTAATAGTTTATATTTCAATCATAAAGTATTTTAATTTTAAATCAAAGGCAGTTGAATTCAACCAAACAAAGAAGAAATGTTAATAAATTTGTTGAATCCTGAGCCAAAAGCGAATTAATTTTCAACCAAATAGATGAAATTTTAACAAACAACCATTATTTCTACAAAAAGAAATTGATTTTCAGCTAAGAAAGATTTTTCATCCAAGAGAGGAATTTAAAAAAAATTATTTGCTGTAGTGTCAAAACAAGGAGGTGAGTAGTGTGCAAAAAAATGAAATTTCTACCTGAAAATATGAAATTCCAATCCAAAAGGTAATTTCCAGCTAAATAGTTGAATTTTCTATCAAAATAATAGAATTTTCAAGTCAAAAAGAAGACTTTTTAATAAAATAGTTGAATGTTCACTTGAAAGGACAATTTTTCTACGAAACAGTTGACTATTCAACCAGAAATATATGAATTTTCAACAAACAAAAAAAGTTAATTTTCAACCAAATAGTTGAATATTAAATAAAAACTATCAATTTAAAACCAAATAAAAATAAATACTTTTACGAGTTTGTACTCTCATTTCCCTGTATCGTAACCACTTCTGCCGTCCAAACAAGAAAAGTAGTAACTACATTTTGCAACCTCAAATATATAATTTTAACTATTTACAAATTATAGCTTAGTTTCCTTATTGTTTAGGTTAAAAAAACAGAACAAGGTTAATTTTATGAAACTCATTTACATTTTGCTTTCGCAAGTTATCTCTGATTCCTGATACGATAGACGAGAAATATATAACCGATATCGTAACTACTCTGTTAGATTTAACACTGAGAATAAATAATAATTTCACACGACTAGATGACAGATAACCATATTTGGCCAAGATTTTTTTATTTTATCATCAATTTTTTTTCTGAAAAACATATCTGAACCAACAAAAATTTTGATTTTCTTTAAAATCAGTTGCGTTTAACCAAAAATTGAAAATTATGAATCTGTAAAGTAGTCTTTTCAAAGAAATAGTTGAATTTTAAATAATAGAAATAAATTAAATTAATTTGATACCAAACAGTTGCATTCACAACGAAATAGTTGAACTCAAAAGCAAAATAGATTACTTTTTTAACCAAGCAATTAAACATTTAATAGAAAAAGATAACATTTCTATGAATATTCATAGAATATAAAAGAATAGATGAATATTCAACCAAAGAAGATTTGAAGAGAGAAAAAAAGTTTTAACTGACTTATAGAATTTTCTACCCGAAAAGATACATTTCAGTCGAAAAATTGATTTACAATCATATAGTTAAATCTTTGATCATACTAATAGAATTTTTAAGACAAAAAGACGAATTTTTAATAAAATTGCTAAACTTTGACTAAATAGATCGATTTTCAACTCATAAAATCAATTTTCAACACAAAAGCTCAACTTGCAAGCAACTAGTGGAATTTTCAATCAAGAACATTAATTTTCTAATAAAAAGATGAATTAACTGCAAAATTAGTTTAGTTAGATTTTCACATAAGAAAAAAAGTTCTTGAGATACAAAAAAAGGTTTGATGACTTTCCAAATTTATCGAGTAACTGATTTAAAACCTTTTGCAAATCTTCTTTCTAGTCTAAATGTAAAAAATCACTGGGAGAGATCCAGAAAGTTTCCTATCTCTTCCCAAAAAACATAAAAGAACTAAACAATGTGTAAAAGGCACCCTCATACCTATTCTGATTTTGTTGAAACCACGTCTGTACTAATGTATTTTGAGGTGTAGAAATCAAATATAATCCCGGAAATATTCAGAATTAAAATTTTTAAGATCAATTTCAAAAAATTTTTATGAAATTTCTGGAAATAGTAATTATTGGTAATGTTTTGAGATGGTGAAGGGGTAAGGTGTGACAGAAGTTTCCCCTACTCTTTTTCAGCTCGTAAAATTACCATTTCACTTCATGTAAAAAATTGAAATATATTATTATATCACAATAATGATGACAGCTTTATCGATTACCTTTTTTTTTCAAGATGATAAATTTCTTCTTATATTTTCTAGATCTGAAATTTCTTGAAAAGTGAAAAAAGAAAAAAAAAATTGACTGCATCCATTTGAAATCAAGCAGGTTCTACACTTAAAAGCGCAGAATTTTTCGGGCACTAAATATGTTTTTAATAGGAAATTAGGCAATATGCATTTTTTTGATGCGCAAAAAAACTTTCTTGAAAATTATGCGCATTTTGTGGCTAGGGTAATTTTGTTTTCATAGAATCTAATTTTCTCATTTCTCTCGCAAGCAACGAAAGATACATAAAAACTTTAAAATAAGATTTTTCACGTTTATAAAAGTTATGTGAAAAGCATATCTTGCTCTTTTGCGATATCTGTACCGTTCACGAGAAAAAACCAAAAATTATATTTTTAAAACATAAAAAATATTTTATAAAAAAACCCCTTCTTTTTTGTTCATCCCAATATGCTTGACAAATTTTTGCTAATTGAAGAAGAGAATCGCTGCATTTGGGCTAAACCATTTTTTAAGCCGGAAAAATTTTGGTTCCTAATAAAAGTACCATTTTTGAATTTTTCTCGTAAAGGATGCAAGATATTGCAAAAGACCAAGAGGTAATTTTCATACCGATAACCGATAAATATCTCAACTGGGTCAAAGTTTATGGAGGATATAAAAAATTTTGCTTTTTTGACAAACAAAGCACACAATGCAAATACGCAACACTTTTTGAACAATTTTTTTTTGGTGCGATTCTGGAATAATACGCATTTCCTAATTTCCTCTAAAAAACAACATACATTGAACGCTTGGAACATTGGATTTTTCGAACTAGGGAAAGTTTAACCTTAGGGGAGACCTACCTACAGTGGATAGCTTCCTACAGTGGACATTTGTAAATAAAAGCGAAATGTCTTAAGTAATCCTAATTTGCACATTTTGTATGATTTAAGTTTATAAGAATGCATCATAAGACGAAATTTCATGTTAAACTTAATTATAATAAAAGAAAGAAGTCTAAAAAACTATTTTTGACATGATCAAGAAACTTTGTACTCAACTTTAGTAATTTTTTCCAAGTAAATACAATTT
>CAKNWT010322932.1:0-17266 GCA_932066315.1 Andricus coriarius
AGCATTTGTTAGCATTTTATGTGTAGAGATTTTGAAAGGAAGAAATTTCAAAAAGTTTTTCAGGATTATTCTCAATGCTTCTTGGTTTAAATCTACTGCCTGCGCTGCTCTACGTATCGAAGATGTAGGGTTATTCTAACAATATTTCTCAACCTCTAAAATCATCTTACATTCTCATCCTAATACGAAGGTATTGGTAGTCTGTCTGCAGTCTTCAGTCTGTAGGCACAATAACTTTCAAAAAAATGATCAGATTGGATTGAACTATGGCACACTTTCTAAGACCTAAAAGAAAAGAACAACTTTGCTAGCCAATTATTTTGGATGAAAATTCAAAAAGTTAAAGGATTTTCAAAATTGTTAAGAACATTTTTTTTAAGAACTAAAAAATTGTAGTCAATGCTTGTTATAGTGCTCACAAATTTTAATAATTTATTTCTACGACTTTTTCCGATAGAAAGCAAATTTTTAGAGTTATAGCATTTTCGAAATTCAAAAAATAAAAAAAATAAAATGTTTAGCCTAACAGCGCACGATATCAAAATAAGTTGTGATAAGAAAAGCGTTGCTTCTTGAAAGTTCCACAAGATTATCATAACTACTGAAAATATTTGTTATTGAGAAATTCAAAATTTAAATTATGATAGCACAAAAAAATAAGAAAAATTCCATTTTGCTGTCAAACTATGCAAGATACGAAAGAAGATGCAGAGAAAGAAGTTATGCACCCAAAAAAGATCTAATAATTCAATAATAATCACTTTCTGATTTCACTAGCAGTTTTGTTGCATTCGTAAAAAACGACACTAAACAAACGAAAAATCAAATTTTTGGACAAACGGCACAAATTTGTAATTCATCCTTTTTTGGCAAGACGCGCAGTTTTTGCTTCAACCATGAAAAATGATATTTCAATTAAAAATTGAATTTGTGGATAAAAACATACAAGGTACAATAAAATATTCAATAAAAGAATTGTTTCTGAATCAGATCTGAAAATTTGCTTTTAACCTTTTTATCATACGAGACACGTGAGGAGAATGTGTTAGTTAAAGCCGAAGGAGCTTTAGTAAACCCGAGTTCAGGATCGCTATGTTTCAGTTGTCGACGTTTAACCTTTAATTTTAAAAGTTGTAACAAAATTGTTACCATTAAAAGGAACTGGAGGACTTAGGTAAAGAAGGGGAAACTGAGCTAGCCAAATCAAAAATCCGAGGACAAGTCTTAGAAATTACCGAACCTAAAATAGAGGACAGAATAGAACAAAAACTCAATAACAGTAGTGGAGATAAAAATAATTCGGATAATAATAAACATTTTTAGGGAAAATAAACATAGTCAAAATGATAAGCAATACGGAAACCAAAGCCAAAATAATCTGGTTAAAAACTAATAAAAACATCAATTCCCATTTTCAACATTTGGATTTTCATGGTCACCTTTTCCAAATCAATATCTACAAAACTTCAGACCTAACTTCAGACCTAGGTTTCCACAAAGATTTCAATCAAATTCCCAACCCAGATTTCAACCGAATTACCTACCCAGAAAAATAAAAAATTCACTAATAAAAAAAATAGAAAAGGAATCTCAAAAAGGAAACGCGATATCGGAAATTGATAACAGAAATCAATGGGCTAATTTCAAAAAAAGAGCAATAAGCTTAAATAATATTTCAGATAGGTTAGGAAAAATCAATGAACAAAATTTTTCCTCTCCAGAATATTGCGAAGGTATTATTGAGTTTAACGAAAGTCAACCATCAAAACTAGAAAAACTTTTAGAAAACAAAATTAAAATACACCCGGGAAAAAAACATAGGGCGACTCATTAAACGAAACATAAAATTGACGTGCAAGGCCACGATCCCATTAAACAGCGATATTAAAACGTTAGCCCAAAAATTAAAGAAATAATTTATTAATAAATTATTAGAACAGGATATAATACATATAACCCTCCTGTTCTTATTGGTCTAACCCTATAGTTATGATAAAAAAAAACAAGGAAAGACTGTAGATTCTGTTTATATTTCACAAAGGTTAATAATATTACTAAAAAAGACCTCTGCCCAATCCCAATCATGGCAGCAATACTGGACATTTTGAGATCAGCAAAATTCATGTCAAAAATCGATTAACCTATTCACAAATACCGTTAGAAGAAAACTCAAAAACAATAACAGCATTCACAGTTTCTGGAAAAGGTATGTACGAATTTAAAAGGATGCCATTTTGTTTAACCAATGCTTAAACTACTTAATACTTGTTAAAAACTTAAACATTGTTTTAGATAAACTCAATGACGTAAACTTAACGATCAGCCCGGACAAACTCGAGTGCGGCTGTTCGGAAATCAAATACTTCGGTTTTAAAGTTGACGTCAAGGGACTCTAAATAGACGAGGAAAAAATCCAACTTATCCTAGAATTCCTGGAAACTAAAAACGTTAAACAATCACAATTAATAATAGATCCAATAAACAGATTAGTTAAAAAAGATAAACAATGGCATTGGGAATTGGAACATGACGAGGCCTTCCAAAATATCAAAGATCTCCTAACTTCAGCACCAATATTAACCTGCCCAGATTTTACACAACGCTTTCAACTCGAAACCGACGCGAGTAACACGGGGTTGGGAACCGTACTTACGCAGTCAATCACTTAGCATTGAAGTGGCTACATAAACTAAAAACCCCACTGGCCGATTAGCCAGATGGGCAGTAGAACTACTAGAATATGACAACGAAGTCATATATCGTAAAGGTAGTTCAAATTTAGTCCCCGATGACCCATTTAGAGCTCAAGTTTTACGGGAAAATCACGTCGAAACCCAGGCAAGACATTTATGCTCAGACAAAACTTACGCGAAAATCTCCGAACGTTACTTGCGGCCAGGGATATATTTGTATTAAAAGAGCCATGGCAAAAGAGAAAAAAATCAATACGTTTTAGTGTTCGTAGATCTGTTTACAAAATGGGTCGAAATAATCTCAATTTATGAAAGCAAACGGGATCGCAATAGAGTCAGAATTCCACAAAATGGTCATTTCGCCTTGGGGAACACCTAGGATTCTCCACACCGATAATGGCAGGGAATTTGTAAATAAAACACTAAGAAACTGAACAGAAAAATTGGTTATCAGGCACAAGAGAACGCCAAAATACTACCCCCAAGCAAACTCCTCCGAGCGATGCAATAGGACAATTAAGCAAATAATTCAAACCTATTTAGATAACGATCATTCGACCTGGGACGAACACATGAACGATTTGCAGTTCACAATAAATACGAGCAAAAACTAGTAGGCCCAATTTACCGCAGCATTCTTAAATTTAGATCCCGAATCAAAACCAATACAATCCTTAAGAAAATATTTGAAAAACGATAGTGAGATATAATTCCGAAGCGTAGATAGATGGACAGTCAAACTAAGAAGGTTACAAACAATAAAAGAGAAAGTACAGCAAAATTTAGATAAAGCCAACGAAAGACAAGCTAACAGTTACAATTTGAGGAAAAGACCAATAGAATATAAAATAGGTGACAGGGTACTGAGAGTGGTAACAAAACTATCAGCTAAGGCCGATAAAAATCAGGAAAGCTTTACGATAAGTACGAAGGTCCTTTCATAAAAAAAAAAGAAATGTTTCCCAACTTTTTATGAATTAAAAAAGTTAAGAGGAAAAAGTATTGTAGAATGGAACGTAAACGACTTTAAATTGGAAAATGTAAAGATAGATAATAGCAAATAGGTCTAGGAAATATTAAGGAGTTTAATTCAGAATAGTTATACTTAAACAAGGGCAAAAATGGCATTGGATTAACTTTTGTTGGCTTCGAGTTAAAAATGAACCACGTGAATGAATAAATAAATCGAATAGCATTTAGAGGTCGCTCATCGCTAATTGATCTATTTCCACAGAAAAATCCATTTTTATCAAAAACGGTAGATCATAATGCAAAAATATACAGAATAAAAAAGATTCATCTAACTGAAATGAGTATTTTTTATTTACAGGTTTTTTTGACTTGTTCAGGCTTAAGGAGATATGCGAAGGAATGTTCCCACAAGAAAATGATGGAAATCAGTTTTTCAAATAATAGTAATTTTGAATGTTTATATAAATCGCTTCCCAAAAATATGAACATAATTTAGCTTCGTAATACAGATATTCGGGTCAGTGGAATAGATGATTAATTACCGTTTATAACCTATTTCTTTACATATCTCCTCCAATATGAATTACTAAATGAAAAAATTTGAAAAAAATTTTAATTTATTTTCATGAGCCGCGTCCTTTTTATTCCATTTAATTTTGCGTTATGATCTACGAATCGCGCGCTCGCCTCGCAAGTTTGAGCGCTTCCATGGCAAGCAAGCGTCTGTTGTTTCTCATGCTTCGCGCTCAATAATGAATTTAACTCACGCTACGCGCTCGATCTTTGTACTTCCCCCAGATTTTCGCACATGCTTTTTAAAATTAAACGTCAGAGCATCGACAACTGTAATTTTGTGATTGTAAATTCTCTTTTGTTGAAGCTCCTTCGGCCTCAACAAAAACATGCACTTCACTTATATCGTGCGTCCCACTCGATTATGTCCAAAATGCGAACTCTTCTACATCATGTGTAGCACTATTATATCCAACGTACATTAAATTTATTTATGTACCTCGTCTGGGGAGTGCTGATTTAGATATTACAAAATAAGGTATACATTTTATTAATTATGATCACTTTATTATGAGTTGCTTTTTTGCATCATATTTTATTCTTAGCTACCCTGAAAATTCATTCTCTTGTTTTTATAGTTAGAAAAAGTGCCCTTCTTATAGAACAAACAATTTGGTTATTAAATAATGTATTGCAGCTTGTGTCGTTCTTCCATAAATTAAATTTTGCTATTTTAAATGCCGTTATTCAGGATTTAAACAAAAAATTCGCATCTGAATGTAATGTGGTTCTAAAAAAATGTCTAGATATAATTTTGGCCTAGTGTTAATAAAAATCCAGGACCATTACTTAAATCATAGGAGAAAAATAATGTTGAGAAAAAAATAGATTTTAGGAATTGACATTACTTTTTAAACATTTTTAATTTTTTTTATATCTTTATCCCTAAGATGTAAAACAAAAGTCAACATTTTCCTTAAATTTTAATTAATAACGGAATGTTTTATTCCCTGATTGATTCTTTGCTATCTTCAACGTTTTTATGGAAATTGTGTTACCTAGGAAGTAGTACAGTTCTTCTTAAATATTCGTTTCACAAATTTTAATTTATTTTAATATAATTTAATTTAATTAAACTTTGCTCAATAATATTAGATAAAAACATGGCCAATAAAATGTGAATAATAAAGTAAGGAATAAAATCATCTGGTGTTAATTAAAATTCATTGAAAATTAAACAAATATCTTCGGCGAATGTATACACGAGGCGTGAATGAATCAAGGTAAAATGTATTGAAAGCATGAAGAATAATGCAATGTAATAAATTTGAGGAAAAATAACTTGAAGAAAAACCTTGCTGGTGGTTACGTAGTCTATCTGCGTGTATCGCAATCTACTTCTAATTGCTTTGATAAAGCTGAAAGTCTTGCACAATTGCCTACTTATATAAAAAATATACATTTATGAATATTTAAACTCTTACCTTAATTTCGGAAAATAAAACTTCAAAATATTGACAATAACTTAAACTCTACGCCCCTCAAGATACAAAGCAAGGCAGACATTAATCACAGATGTCTTCTAATAAATTTAACATCATCTGAAACTCTTTTTTCGTGTTGGATCGGGTGCAAATTGTAATTCTTTTGAAATATTTATTTTTTCAGATCAGAATTAAGATTTTTGTACGAAATGTTCCTGTTTCAAATCAGAATCAGAATTATTTTCAAAAATCGCATGTTCCATGTAAAAATTGTAATTCTTTTAGAAAATTCCTTGTAACAGATGTGAATAATTTTTTGTTCTCAAAACGCTACTACTGTATAAATTTTCAATAAAAAGGTAATTTTTAACCAAATCTTTCAATTTTCTACCAAACTGTTATATTCTAAAGCCAACAAGACAAATTTTCTACAAAACAGTTAAATTTTGAACCCGAAAATATGAATTTTTAACAAAAAAGTTAATTCACGAAAATAATGAATAAGTTTTATATAATATGAATATTTAGGGGATCAAAAAATAGCTCAATCATTTTAAATTCCAACCAATACTTTTCATTTTCCCTTTTTTCGAAATTAAAGTTATAATCACATTTTTACATTCTCATTCTAATGAGAAGGTATTAGTTTTATGTTAAATTGGACTTTGTCGGTTTTTATCAAATCTCCAAGTTCTGAGCACACGTTTTAAGGCATACAAAGAAAGAAAAAGTACGTCAACCAGCCATTTTTGACCAACAATCCTGGTTTTATCAATCGTAAATGTTTTTTAAAAAATAAAAAATTTCCTTTTCCACTAAAACTATACGAGACATGAGAAAAATTTTGGGAAGCAAAATTATTCAGATCAAAAAGATGAACTAATTTCATGAGAACAGTTTTTAGATGAGTCACATATTTTTCGTTTTAATCGTGAAAAATGATATTAAAAATAAAAAATTCCACTTTTCAGCAAAAATAATAATAATAATTAGATGAAAAGAATTAATACTAAACAATTATTTATTCAAAAAATATCTGCAAATTTGTTGTTAAAGTTAAAAATGAGTAATTAGTTAAATTTTTTGTAATTAGTTGAATTTTAGTTGTCATCCTGAAATATTTTGAAATATATATATTTTTTTCTTCAGGTATTCTTTTTTATATCAGGCCGAAGATTTTTTTAACACCTGTACAGGTCTCAAATTATAATTATTAAAAAAATAATTCTACAAAAACAGTCGTGATAAATGATAAACTGAAAACTTATTTCCATGTATACTTTTATGAATGTCAAATTTCAGCCGGGGTTTTCGATACATGCACTACATAATTATATATTAACCAAGTCACATATTGAGAGAAAAGTGCATAATCTTCGGAGTTTTTTTAAAATGTTACTAGCAACTTTTGGTCTTAGGACAATAAAAAGCCAGCTCAATTGTATGTTAACTAAAACTACGGAGAAAGTATTTTTACGCCTTCTTAAGAATGCCGTGTAATTATTATAGATTTCAAAGTCCAAACATTAAAAATTGTTTTATTCCTCAGGGTTTACTTTCAAGATCTTTAACCTCAAATCTCTTGCCTTACTGCGTACATTTTCCAATTAGAAATTATCACATTCTCATCGCAGAAGGTATTAGATTTGTGTAAAAATTTACACACCCTCCCCTGCTTTTGTAAAATGTCCATATTTCGAGACCTTCTAAAGGCAAAAAACAGGTCTTCGCAAATGTGTATGTTTGGCTCTGCGTGTGTGTATGAGAGGACGAGAGTTCAACTGCGATAAAAAATAAATTACCAAAGTAATTTCATCTGATTAGCATTTCCAAACAAATCCGCTAAAGATGATATCCTTAAAAATTTAATTGGACTCTTTGAAATTACTTGAAATCTTTGGACTATAAGAAACCTTTTCCAATTTTTAAGATTACAAAAAACCTGTTGAAGCTACTTTGAAATCCTGATCAAAAATTTTGTCACACGAATAGATAGGGGGCGGGGAGGTGCACAAAGTTTTGGTTGAAACTTAACGCTTTGATTATATTCCTGCCTGAAAATTTGTCGTATTTGTAGGCCAGATGATACTAATTCACGATGATATTTGTTAATTTTATAAAAAATAGTACAAAACATGATCTTAATAATTTATAAAAACATTTGTTTTGTATCCTTTGTTTATAAAATTTACCAATGATATTGAATGACTCATTTTTATGACATAGTATCACTTGTTGTTCCTCTTTTACGTCCTGTACTTGCAAGACGTAAGAACCAGAGAGAAGTAGAGAGAAAATATGAGAATACGAATCATTGCAAGGAGATTACTCATACAGACATCTCCCAACGTTCTTCCTATGCAAACAAACGATCTATTTTGACAGCTGATCTGCCCTGTAATAATTAACCCTTAATAATAATATTTAAAGTACAAAGGAATGAACGTTGTATTCAAGTTACATAATGACATTTAGCATTTTTTGTAAGTCAGCGATTGCCAATAGAGCTTCCTTCCATTGGGTTCTTTCCAAACTGTCGCTTGACAATGAACTTCCAATCAAAATTAGCAATGCTTCCAAAAATGCCCTACATCATCTATGCATTCGTACCTTCGATTCGCTCACACTCAACATTCTCGTTGCAGTCCTTTACTACTTCCTTTACGGACTATACGTACTAAGAAAGTTATACAAAAAACGGTTTCTCTTGCCCATCTGCACTCGAGGCGTAACTGAGCTGGACCGCAGCGTCATTAATAACTAAAATTAGTCATCGGTCAGGAACGAAGCTTTCAAACGGCAAACCGACCTGGCCCCTTATTTTTAATAATATAACAACGGACGACACCCTTCAAACGGCACAAATGGACCTACGTTTCTATCAAATTTGGTCGCATTGGGACGGCAGCGAATGACGGCATCATCAGATCTGACTTGAAAAATGTAATAGACCCACCCAGACAGATCTACAAACGGACGTAACAACCTTCAGATCTCCAGTCTACGGAAGACAGAACGGAAATTTGAGTGACATAACGACGTCAAGACGTGTAGTTATTTAAATTCAAAAACAGGAGCGATCGCTTCCTATCGTGAAGGATGTATCGATTCTGTAAATCAGCTTAGTACACTCAGAATGAAAAGGGCGAATCGGGCCCAGTGCCGTTCTCTACGAAGTGCCACGGTCCAGAAAAGGTTGTAAATTTGACAAGTTACAGCCTATCCAAAAAATGAGAGATCTAATCCTTGCCCGCTCCTTCCTTCTATCTGGCGAATAAATTGTGGTGGTAGCTATAAGTTAGGGTAAGTCTTAAGATTCCACCTTAACAGGGCAGCCATAAAAAAAACATTTTAAATAAATAAGATGTTCATCATAATCCCACAAAATTGAACAAATTAGTAACATTAATTTGGCAGCTTGAACCTCCGGTACATTAGAGTAGTAAGAGCTCTTTCACAGGTTCTTAATATTAAAAATTACTAACCCGTTCGTAACAAGCTGACTGCGTTAGTGGTGAGATAGGATTACACTCCTTCTTCAGACCTGCCACGTTACCCTTTACACGGAAGTTTACATCACATCCCTCCGTTTGACGGATATAACATCCCCTTGGAAGATTTCTTGCTGGACATAGTTAATGGAGCCGTCTACGTAGCGTCATATAATCGAGCTCCTTTTACCAATATAGTTCCGAGTAAACTAACAGGCGTGGCAAGGGAAAGTTTAACGGAAAGTTTAGTGGCTGTTGAGCAAGGCAACGCATGCTTTACAAGAAACATACACGGATGATAACGTTAAAACCACACACAATTCGATGCAAGTTAAGAAAATCGAACTAAAGATTAAGCCAGTTGAGTACATAGACTTGACGGCTTTCATTCGCGGACCTCCGGACGAGATGGTTACCTTCGTGGATACGAGTCGTTTAAAGGACTTAGCGGAAGCATACCAGTATGATTTACATGTCGAAGAAGTGGAGAAGTATATCTCCACTTCAGAGATATAGATCTTTCCCTGTAGGGTGGCACAACAACGTTCCTTGGATGTGATCAATCAAACGAAAAAGGCGAAGCAACCCAGAGCTCCTAGCCCATGGCCTCCCGATAAGCAAAAGTCTTTCGAACCCGAGCAGAAATGTATTCTCAAGGTACGTGGTATGAATAATGCGATGCTGAATTGGGTATACCCTTGGCCAATGTTCCAGCGAATCCCTGAACAGCATCCTCGCTATCCCTGCCCGCATCTCCCATACCCCGAGTATCATTTTTTTATACATATATATATTAAACCTGCATACCGTATGCGGATTCTGAAACAAAGATAAAGGTCGCAAATTTACCACGGAGCATCGCCGGTGCCTTCTGGCAGCAGAGACCAGAAAAACTTGAACTACAATCTAGCCCATCAGCAGGACTCCCCGACGAGGTCCCAGTCTCTGGAGCGTCAACGAACTGTGAAGGATCTGGTGAACTCCACAGGTTGTGCCTAACCCGGAACCAACTAGAAGTAGTTCCCAGTAGTCATGCTGATTGCCACGGTATTTCGGAATCCGAAGGAATCATTCCCGGTCGGTCCCGGAATCAGGGGTCAATATAGTAAGACTCCAAGCGTCACAAGAACAACTCGTGATTCCACCGAACAAACTTACATCAATGTGTGGAATAATCTCTACAGATATAATTCTGGACCGATCCTTTATCCGATAGGAACAATTCAAATCCACTTTAAACACAATATTATTGTTATGGTCTTTAAACCAGTAACAACAATTCCGTTTGTAGAAGAAGAATACAAGGAAGAAGAAAGAAGATTAAAATAGGAAATCAAACCGCTTGTTCGCATATTAAGGATTCAACCATGAATTCGTCAAGCAATCGCGCTAGATTGATCAAATCCCAAAGTACGAGAGGGGTACCTACACCCTATCAAGACTCTGGACGGAATATATTTTGGCGAAGCTGCAGGCACAAATATAAACAGGAATTGTCAGGTATTAGAAGTCAATACTACTGAAAAGGTAGTCGAGCTAGCTCTTCCCCCTCAAGCAATCATCCCGTTGAATACTATAATATTCAAGGGGCAGGATCTCCCAATTCAGAGCTAACGGAAACGGATGAAGATGTAGCTAAGAAAGAGCTGACACGCGCGGAGTGCGTGTTTATTAGTTTATACCTCTCCCGTTCAAATGATGAACAAAAAGAATATGTTGCACAATGAAAAAATGAATTTCCGGCTATATTCCATTCGAATGCCGAGAAACTATCAGCAATCCACTTGGTTCAACACCGAATAACCATGAATGAAAATATAGTCATGCAGCGAAAACAATATCTACGGGCTCAGGATTCGGCCGAGGATGTTCGGCGGGCAGTCGAAAAACAACTCAAGAGCGCAATCATCGGACCAGCAAAATCACCCTATAATTCACAAGTAATAATAATCCATAAGAAACCTGATGATCAGGTGGTCAACGAAAAAGTAATACGCGATGTATACCCCTTGCCCAATATTACAGAAAGAACTGGACCATCTGGGGAAGGCACAGTACTTCTCTATCTTTGATTTGGCAAGCGGATATCACCAAGTTTAAATGCACCCCAACGATCGAGAATAGCGACCTCCTCTATGCCTAAAGGTCATTTTGAGTACCTCCGAATGCCAATGGGCATCAAAAATGCCCAGTCAACTTGCCCACGTTTAATGCATGAACTAGTGAAAGGAATGCATGGCACGGAGGCCTCTATATATCTTGACGACATCATGCTGTTCTCAAAAACGCTTGAGAATTACCACACGATGGCGAAATGCCTTTTTATATGCTTACGGCAAGCAAACCTGGAGTTTTCAGCTAGATAAATGTGACGTCTTGCGAAAAGATGTGGCATATTTAGGTAACCCCATTGGACGGAAAGAAGTGAAACCTAAGTAATCAAGAATAAGCGCGATAAAAAGCTCCCCACTCCCTGCAAGGTAACAGCTGTCTGTCAATTCTTATGACTATCGGGTTATTATAGACGATTCATACAAGACCACGCCAAGTGATTCACGCCTTTAAACGATCTCATCAAAAAAATATTGAATTGAGATGGGAAAAAGAACATTATTAAAGTTTTTCACGACAGTTTCCGAACTCCAAGCGGTATGAAGGCACCTCACATCAAATAGTGGCATCAGGAAACCTATCTTGTAAATTTAGTTGACTCGCACAGACAGATTTATGGACGGACCTATTACACTTTTCGATCTTTAGCATACATACGTGTAGCCATTTAAATTCGAAACCAGCAGTGATCGGTTTCCACCGTCAAGGATGTTTACATTCTGCGAATCAGCTTACTGAACCTAGACTAGAATTGATGAATTGGTCCCTGTGCAGTTGTCCACCAAGTTCAACAGTCCAGAGAAAGGCGTGAACCTCACAAGTCACATTCTTTCCCAAAAAACGAGAAAGCTAATCTTTGCCCACTCATTCCTTTACCCTGGCGAATGAAGTGTTACAGCAGCTATAAGTTAGGGTAAGTCGAATCAAAACTTACATTCAAAACTAGAATCAGTGCGTTAGTAATTAGAAAGGAAACCCTTCTTATCACTTCAACGGTATCAGGACAGCCGAAGACGGAAACATTTGGAATTAATAATATGGTAATGACCCTTCCACAAAATTAACAAATTAATAAAATTGATTTGACAGCCTGAACCTCCGGTACATTAGAGTAATTAGAGCTCATTCACAGGTTTTTAATTTTAAAAATCATAATAGTCTACGTAAAAGTTCATTCTTTCCATTGAGATGCAAATTTCAAAAATATCATTTAAATGAAAATTCAAAGAAAAAAAAATACAATGATGCTTTAATGTTTTAATTTACTTTTGTTCCAACTTCAGGCTACACGATATTCCTTCATTTCATCTCATTTCATATTCTTAGCATCACCGCTTATCATATTTATTTTCATCTTCAAGTTGATTCTATCTGTCATATATTTCACGAAGAATCCCAGTATACTTCAATATTGCAAAAACGCGGTGAATATATCCAAGTTGTTCAATAGCATATCCTAGTACTTTATAAGAAGAAGCCCTGCCCGGAGGAGAACTGGACCTGACATGAAGAGGAGGCTACTGAGAAAAAGTCCGGGCAGGTGCATTTTGTCTGGCACAAGTAGAAGAACCAGGATAGCGTTTGTTAGTGGGATTCCAATCGAACTCTAGTGAATCGTAATTTGCAAAAGCTTTTATAAAACTGTTTGGGCAAATCGGGTGATTTTTGCCTACTGGACAACACCTTATTTCATCTGCAGTCAAATTATCAACTGCGCCGCTCATTAGATTTATTCTTATTCGGGAATTATTTCCGTCTGCCCTATATATTCCATGGAGAGTCCAACTATAATCCAATATTGAAAAAACGTCACCACTGGTTGATGATAATAAAATATATTCTTGGTTCGGCCCAAGCATATAGTTCGTAAAATCTATACGCAATCGAATTGGTTCATAGGCAGGAAAAACGTATCTTCGAAATTCAAATTGCTGTTTCTCGTTTGTGCAAGGAATAAGCCGAACATAGCCAAGTTGTTCTATTGCACCTCCAAGTACTTGAACAAAAATAGGCCTTCCCGGAGAGGACCTGGACCTAGCACGAAGAGGATGCTCCTGAGGTGAAGTTCGTTTAGGTGAATATTGTCTGTGAGAAGTAGAAAAGCCATGGTTACGTTCGCTATTGGTATTCGGTTGTGACTGTAGCGAATCGGAATTTGCAAAACCTTTAAAAAAATTGTAGGGGAAGATTGGGTGACGTGCGTCTACTGGACAGTCTCCAATTTCATGTGGGGTCAAAATATTAACTCCGCCGCTTATCATAGTTACTTTGATTCTCGATTTAGCTTTATTTGTCGTAACCATTGCACGAAGAAGCCGCTATACTCTAATATTGCAAAAATCTCCTCATTTGATGTTGATAACACAATATGTTCTTGGTTAGGTAGGGGAACAAGCCTATTTTCTGGTCGCAGTCTGATTGGTTTATCTGCAGGAAAAACATATCTTCGAAATTCGAATCGTATGTTCTGATTTGCGCAGGGAATAAGCCGAATGTATCCAAGTTGTCCAAGTGTATATCCAAGCACTTTAGGTGAAGACGGCCATCCAGGAGGCGATCTGGCTTCGGCATGAAGAGGAGGCTCCTGAGGAGAAGTCCGGTCAGGTGAAAGTTGTTTGTCACAAGAAGAAGAACCAGGGTTACGTTCGATATTAGGATTCCATTCGGACCTTAGTGAATTGTTATTTGCTGAAATTTTAATAAAATTTTTGGGGAAGATTGGTTGACGTTTACCCACTGGAAAATCTCGCATTTCATCTGGGGTCAAATGATCAACTGCGTTGCTTATCATATTCATTTTAATTCTTAGTTTAGGTTTATGTGTCGTATATAGTCCACGAAGAATCCCGCTATACTCTAATATTGAAAAAATGTCACCATTGGGTGCTGATAATACAATATGTTCTTGGTTTGGCACGGGAACATAGGTATGTTCTTCTGTTAGCAATCTGATGAGATAATGTGGAGGAAAAACGTATCTTCGAAATTCGAATCGTAGATTAGGATTAAGACGGGGAATGAGACGAATGTATCCAAGATGTGTAAGTGCATATCCAAGTACTTTAGGTGAAGGCGGCCACCCAGGAGGCGACCTGGCTTCGGTATGAAGAGGAGGATCCTGAGGAAAAGTTCGGTTAAGTGTCTACCAGCAGGAAAAACGTATCTTCGAAATTCGAATCGTAGGTTCTGATTTGTGCGGAGGATCAGCCGAATGTATCCAAGTTGTCCAAGTGTGTATCCAAGTACTTTAGGAGAAGGAGGCCTACCAGGAGGCGACCTGTCCCTGCCACGAAGAGGATTCTCCTCATGAGCCTGAGGTACACGACGAGAAGGAGAATAGCGACAGTGGACCGGGCGGGGAGTATCAAGGATATCTCTGCTTGACTGCGAACTTAGTTCTGCGAAAAGAAATGGAGGATTCATATTTCTTGTTAAAGAAGCTTCAAAAAAAGCTTGATACTTCATTCTGGTTTTTGTTATAAAATAATTTAAAATCATAAGTAACGTAGTTTGTAAAGAAAAGTTGTGCCATGAAAATGTCATGTTGAAAATGATTGAAGCTCACTGTGTTGGCAATTAACACAACTCATTGTTTTGTTTTCATTTTTGCAATTTATTCCGAATTTGTTAAAAATAACCTGGAATTCTTATAAACTTCATGCAATTCCTCTAAATTGATGTAAATTAAAAAATATATATATGTCCCATTATTAATGCATGTTAGTCCGATAATGCATGTTAGTCCGATTATTAATGCATGTTAGTCACTTCTATATAATTTCAGTACAAATTTTTGCACAAAGGGGGAGAAGAGAGACATTATTGATACATGTATGTTTTCAGTGAGACTTAAGAGCCGCTTCTCAAGTGCGTTGTTATGTAATGGGCATTATATCTATGACGCCGCGATGCCGTCCGAGACGAGGAATACCTAGCCTGGCTCGCTTTGGCCTCGTTCATTCCTCGGTTCTATCTCGTTTTCTCGGGCCTATTCCTCGGTTTGTCCAGTTTCATTCTTGCTCGTTCTCGCCTCGGTTTATCTAAGGAATGCGAGAGATGTGCGCTTGTGGAGCGGACAGCTTGCGGAAACGTCATTTGGCCACTCTGACGCTCTAATGCTAATAAGCTTTTTTCAATGAATAGTTAAAGTCGAAATATGATTATATATTTTACCTTTTTGTCCATCACTGATTAATTTGATATCAAACACGACTATGTTACGATTTATTCAAAGATTTATTTTCACTCTGTTTGCATGTTATTTTGTTCTTATTAAAAATGTATGCTGCCAATTAAAACAATAGTATATATGAAAGAGAAAGATTAGATTAGAAAAGATGTTGGAAACCGATGTTATTTTTATGAGTGATATAATTTATAAATATAATGTTAGAGATGGTAAATGACATACTTCAGACCAAAAAGAATTCATTGGTTAGATCCTTTATTCCAAATTAGGAAATGGAATTGACATATTTACCTTCAGGTTATCTTTTTTTTAAGTTACATTTTGTTTGTTATTATTAACATAAAGTTGAGGTTCACATTTCCATACTAAATTCAAATTGTAATTAGCAATAATAGTTTTAACACAAAAATTTAAAAAAAACAGAACAAAACTGTCGTTTTGCTCAGTTTTTTCAATCGAGAAAAAGAGAAACCTTAACAAAGACAGAAATAGCCATCCCGTATCATCAATTTATATAAAACGTACTAAAATTTCTATAAAAATTCTAATAACTAAAAATTAAATTAAACGAAATTAATAATTAATAATTAATAATTTAGAAGATCAAATGTTAGTAATATAAGTTATCTATTGTTGTAAATTTGAAAAGTAGAGAAATTTGGATCAATTTGTTTTATGTTCTTTTTTTTAATAAATTAACAGTTAGATAAGAATAAAAAACAACGTATTTTAATTGGCTAAAAACTTGAATGATTAATTTTATATTCTTTTTATTTAATTAGTTACAGAATTCAAATTTAATTAATTTTTTAAATTAAATCATTCAAGGTTATATTATATATTGGAGTCTCAACCTGGTGTTTAACTATAACTTTACGGTTTTTTGGATTTTGTCTAATATTATAAGGATGTTCTTTAATTCTAGTAGAAAGTAATCTACCAGTTTGGCCAATATAACATTTTTCACAATTCAAATATTGAATTTTATATATGTATTAACTACATCAGTAAGTTGCAAATTATCTAAAAAGTCTTTAGGGCTCGTCCATAAAGTACGTAGCCACTAGAAGGGAGGGGGGAGTAGTGGAAAATACTACGGTAATCTACGAGGGAGGGGAGGGGGATTTGAACCCTAACTACGTAGCTTAAAGTACAGAGTCTCCATTCAATATGAGTCTATGTGCCTACAGCGCCCTGTATGAGACTACTCCCTATGCTTATACACAGCGCATAGTCTCATACACGGCGCTGTCAGCAGATAGACTCATATTGAATGGAGGCGTCGAGATTTCACTACGGTGTTGCTAGTGTAGCGACCTAATAAAGGAAATTGAGTATCAAATGTTTAATTCAGAAAAAAAATTCGTTTCTATGAAATAATTTATGAAAATATTCACTTAAACGATAAAATAAATGATTTAATGTGTTCACAATTGGCACTTGGTTTTTATCATTAAATGATGTGGATTTATGTTGAACGTAAAGTAAATATATACAGGGATCACAGTACAACATGAGCTCAAAAAAGGAGAAATAGGTAATTTTCTCACGAAAAAGGGGGAAACAGGGGAAAGATTAAACATTTATTTGCACATGTCGAAAAGAAGGAAGCACCTTTTTATAATTAATGTTATATTTTTAAATAATTTTCAAAGATTTTTCTATGATTGCTGCCATTCAAGAATTTATTTTTAAACATTAGATATACTTAGGTTGTTGTAAATCCATTCACAGTGACATAAAAAAGTCAGAAGAAAAATAAAATTATATACGAAGATGTTATGTTTTTGATCTACTGATCTGTCAGTTTAT
>CAKNWT010322950.1:0-12426 GCA_932066315.1 Andricus coriarius
GGATGTTGACTGACAGAAGAAGAAGAAGAAGAGGAAGAAGAAGATGGTCCGCCACGAGAAACGCCAGGAATAGGTTCGCCATTAGGCAAACATTCAAACTGTAAACTTAATTCTGCAACAAGAAACAGACGATCACATTTTTTTGAAGAGAGACTGATTTTGGATCACTAATAATGATCAACAAGAGTTCTTAGCTAGTGGTGCTTTTGGTTTTTCATTACATATTGAGACTGGTATTCTATTAGAGAGTAACAGTTGCTGTCATGTTTACTTTTCAATAATATCCTAAAACTTGAAAATATTGGTTCACCTAATGAAACTTAATTTAATTGTGAAAATGACAACTTTCTATTTTAGTTTTGATTCACAGAGATGCGTTTGCTTTCTTATTCTAGGTTTTTAAAATTGTTCATCTATTAATCAAAAATGTTGTCTTCTGTAGGTCGGAATTCCAAAGAATATCAAATTAATTTTTGACCTGCACTTATTAGCTTAAAAAATTCATTGTCTCGACGAATGTTTAAGATAATGAATTAACGCACGCGAAGAATCTCATATTTTTAGCTTCGCAGAAATTTTTATCTCACGTTCAAAACTTTTTGCGATTACTTAGCAACATCTGTGTTCATAAATTAAAAAAGAATTCAGTTATAATTTACTATGTTTGCCAATAAGTCAAGCGCAAGGTGTCGGACCAATTTTTGTACATTGAAGCTACACTGATAAAAATGAATTACATCTATTTACTTCAATACGCAACCTAGAAAAGTTCAATTGGGTTCTATCCACTTGCATGCATGTGGATGTGATGTGCATGAAAAACTGTGTTTTGTCTCGAATTTGCTCCTAAGAGCAAGAAGTTATTCGGGAATCAAGAGAGATTAGAAAACCTACCTCGAAATTGTTTTTGAAAAAATTTAAAAGCAACTAAATAATGGATTTCGGAAACAACTTAAATTACTAAAGTTTACCTTACAGATTATATTCGTATTTATTTTGGCCAAACTCAAATAGAGTTTGGAAAATAATAGCAATTAGGGTAGAATGCGTATTGCCACGCAACCTTTTTTATTTGCGGCAAATTCACAAATGTTTTTAAAATTATAGATACAAAATAGTAATATATTCACCTATAAAACTAAGTATCACCGTCAATCTGAAGACCACAGTATAAACGATCGTCATTTTTTGCAGTTAGAGGGAAAACTGATTTATACGTTATTAAAGAATAAGGTTGATAGTTTATCGAAATAATATTCCGGTGTTTTCTTAAAGTATACATCTGATCTTAATCATCACATCTATCTTAATCGAAATCTCATGTGTTTTAGGCATCAAGCTGGTCCTTCTGATATATTAATGTTTATATTTCATAAATTAGTCCGAAAGACGAAATTAAGTTTTCGCAATAGAAGCCGGTATGGAAATAATAATGAGATTTTTCTAAATAGTGGCACGATAAAAATATAAGTGTTAAACAGAAAGACTGAATATTTTGTTCCTATCATTTTATTCTTATCGCGCTAATTTTTTATTATTGCCGCTAAAGTCATAAGATATTAATAAATACCAAGAAGCTATATACATTTACGCAATTCTTAACTGCTGCATTTATTATTTTCAAATATTTAAATTATTGCAGTAAGCAGTGAGGATTTAGTTTTTAATTTTATGAATCAAGTTTATGAATTACGTAATTTTGAACTTGAAAATATACGTAGAAGAGCCTTGATTTTCCTGAATAAAGAAACCTTATCTTTCGTTTGAGAACAAAATAAATCCGTGAAATGTTATGAGGATCTGACTGCTTACGTTTCCAACGACTGATTTAGTTTCTCGGCCAGTACGAGTCAAACCCCGAAACTGGTCTTATGATGGACTTCTTCTTTATTTTGCTAAGTAGTATTAATAATCTAGAAATTAAAATAATTTGGTTAAAAAATGATAAGAACTCTTAATACTTTCAAAATATTATAATTATTAATTTGACAAATCTTTTATATTTTTAATATTAGAAAATAAAAATCTGGTGCGTTTTAATAACCTGGTATGAGAAATCAACACCTAAACTTGAGACATTGAATTGGGTTGGGATCCACATACACTAAAGGGACCTTGAGTCAAAGGAAACTTTTTATAAGTATATCATTTATACCTATAATAGTTGTCTTCGAAAAATATTCTTGTGACGAAATTAAACATAACGTTTTTTCTCTATTTTCAAAAAGAGCTGGGCGGGGCACTGACAAAAGATCGAAGTCTTGGGAACCATAATACATACAGGGTGGACACGGTAGGGCTTAAATACATGACGAACTTGAATGCTACCCGAATTTTTGCAAAGCTGGGGAGAAGCCATTCCACAGGGGCATTTTTAAATTTCTTGGTTTTAAAGTTGCATTCGGATAGGCCTAACGGTCAACTCCGTGCATCTTCGGATCAAGTTTATCATTTTAACTTCAAATGGATACCAGTGTTGAAAATATAGGTTATGTTAAGTAGTAATTACAAACAATAAAAAATCTATTCATGTCAGACCTTTTTATGCCGCAAATAAGAGTTAGAAACAATTAACTCTTCGCCCACTGGCAGACGAATTAATTAAAACCGTTATTAATTAAACAATTTTAATATTTGTAATTATTACTTAAGATAAACTATATTTTCAACACTGATATCCATTTGAAGTTAAAATGATAAACTTGATCCGAAGATGCATGGAGTTGACCGATAGGCCGATCCGAATGCAACTTTAAAACAGCGAAATTTAGAAATGCCCCTGTGTAATGACTTCTCCCCTGCTTTGGAAAAATTCGGGTATCATTCAAGTTTGCCATATGTTTAAGCCCTACCGTGTCCACCCTGTATATGGGATCGTCCATACATTACGTAATTAGTTTGTCTTTTTTTATATAAAGACGAAAAGAGGATTGCTGTGAAGTTGAGAAAGACGCAACGATATAAACAAAAGAATAATTGATTACGTAATATATGGACGACCCCTACACAGTTTTTAATAATAATTGTAATTACAATTTACGCGTAATATTTTAAGATGGCTTTAGATCAAAAACCTTTTTTGCATCTTCATATCTTTTCAACTGATTGGATGACATGGAGGATTGTTGTTTACATGCTGTATTCTAAAATAATTTAATATGGGGCGACGGCGGCCTACTGGAATTTCCACTCCTTCATCTGATGTCAATGGGGTAATCGTACCACTTTGCATGTTTATTTTTACCCGAAATGTAGTGCTGGTGCGAGGAATATATGCATATATTCCAGCAAGATTGTTACTACTCTCCAATATTGCAAAAACGTCACCAGAAAATGTTGATAATACAATGTGTTCGTTCGTTGGAATGAGCCCATATTTATTCAGTCCATCGAGTAATAAAATTGGTTTATCTGCAGGAAAAGTGTATTTTCGAAATTCGAATACCCTGTTTGGATTTTTAACGGAAGTGAGCAGGATAAACTGAAGTTGGTCAAGTTCACATCCAGATCCGTCAGAAGAAGGAAGGCTAGCAGTAGGAGCCATGCACCTGGAAGCAGAAGATCTGGGCCTGCCACGAGGAACACCAGCAATAGGGGCGCTATAAATTAAGCATATATGTTTCTAAATTCGCATATGGTTTTCTATCCATTTTTATCGCAAGAAATTGGTTGAAGATATAATTTAAAAAATTTTGAATTAATAATGTATATATAATAACTTCAATCAGTGAGAAGTCCATCAGGTCCATCAGGTCCATTAGTTTTTTTAAGTTATATTGATGTATTTATTTATGAAGGTATGTAAGTCTAATTTTCCGGAATTTTTTAGAAGATTCAAGCGGATTTTTTAAAAGGTCAGCTTGTGAGAAATTTAAACATAGTATACAAATGTTTTTAAATTTTAGAATATTTTTAATTTCAAATTGCTCTCAAATCACTTAAATTATTCCTAGGGTTTAAATTTTTTATTTATGTATTAAAAATATTGTTTAAACGGTGGTAATATACCATAAATATGTTGTGGAAATGGAGCAAGTATGCCCCGTCCCCGTCTTGGAAACTTTCTGACATCCTTTTTTTTGTTTCTTCTCGAACCTGAAGAACGAGAGTCCTTTTTCCTCGGAGAGCAATATTATAGGTCAAAAATTTTATATTTATACTTATAGTTTATTCCCTCTGTATCATTTTATTTACATTCTCTCACCACGGACAAGAGAGAGAGGTAGAGAGAGTCGACCACCAGCGTTGAAGCATTGCAATTATCACTAGTCGTCATTACGCCAGGGGTGGGACAGCGGGACCCGAGGAGTCACCATCTTACTTGTTACGAAAGCACTGGTTGTCATAGTAACGACTGCAGTAGATCCAATCATATCCAGCCGCTATATTGACAGAGAATACTCATGAAAGGGCAGAGTGAGAGGAGTGAATACCACGAACCACGCTGTCTCTTTCTGGCACAAGCAATAAGCGGTCATGCTTTCTGGAAAGAGAATTAGACCCATGGTGGTTCGGTTCTTATCCCGCCTATAGGATACGCCACATACGAAGGGATAGTACGAGGCCCAAGTCGCCATGATACCGCAGGCCGCCCATGACAAGAGAAAGTGAGAGAGGATACCTCACGGTTGTTTCTGTCCTTTTTCAAGGCAGTGACAGAGGGGCCGTGCTTCTTGGAGAGAGAGAGAGAGAGAGAGAGGAGTAGCCCAGTATCACTTTTCAACGAACACTTTCGGTAGCTCCGGAGCAGTCTAAAACCATCTTAAGCATGGACACAGGACCTGACTCGTAAAGCGTCCTCTCGGAAAAGGTCCATGTGCCGAGAGGAAGCTTTACAACTTTGGTCACGCTTAAAGTGACGAGATTTGATCATTACCTAACCCATCCTTTCTGTTATGTCGCTAGAATTAATGAAGTTACTTCCGACAGCCATGATGGATAGAAATTTTCCGCGAGTTCGCTCGTACGGCATCTGTTGTTGGCGCGAAAATGCTGCGCCGTCATTGGTCTACTGGGTTGGAGAAGAACAGACACACCTTCCGGGAGCATCAACGTTGCGTGGCCACCTGTCTCTCTCGTTCTTCGCTTTGATCAACATAGTTGTGCCTGGTTCACAAAACACTTGTACAAGATTATTCTATCGGAGGCATTTGTTATAAATAATTAAAAACATGGATTTTAGTAAGGCCGAGCTGGTCTCGAAAGTTACGAAACACTCCCTGCACGCGTTTCTGCTTTGTATTCTTTGGCTGTTTTCTGCTTTTTTTTGCGTTTGTATTGTTCTTCGCCTGAGGTATCGCGACTAAACTCACTTCGATGATTCGCGCGTAGTTTGGAGGTTTTAGTTTTCTTCAAATTGCGCGTACTATGTCGCTCAAGTAGTCTTTATTGGAATTTGATTTAGATGAGAGATTGCGGAAATGGCGGTCATTATAACCAGACTTTCAACTTTTTTTTCTTCTTGAAATTTGATGACTTTGGTAGATCTGTGAAACTTGCGGATTGAAGATTGAATCTTGTATGACATCAGATCTTCTCCCTAACAATTTAATAAAACATCGTAAATTATGTTTTTAACGAAATGTGGTGTCTCTTTTTCTCGTGGTAAGATAAACCCCGCCCTGATCCCCTTTGTGAAGTAAACTCGATTACTAAAATTTCGCTATAATTTCGGATTATTGTGGATTTAGGCGGATTAGGTTATTTTCATTATTTCTTTCTAACCATTCACATTATCCCCGAGCAAAAAATTAGTAAGGATGGCTTCAATGAGACCATAAAGTCATGCTTACAAACCTCAAGAAACGACTCGAAATTTTATTGCAAAAATCCTTAAAAATGTACAATTTGTTGATAATGTCTTGAAATCTTTTCAAATTTTAAATCGTTTTTGAATTAACATTGAAAAATTTAAAATTTAAGTAAATTACAAAAAATGCCACGTAGCTTAAAAAAATTAAAGGTAATTTAAAAAAATTTTAAAGAAATTTAAATTCCGTGGATTACAAGGACATTGCAAAGAAAAATAATGAAATTCAGAAATCCTTGATTTCTCGGAGTTCATTTTTTAAAAGAATCGAATAAAGTTATATTTTTATTCAAACACGCTACTATAGTGACTGAAAAAGTAGCTTACCATACACCGTGGTTTATATGCTCGACTCTAAAATCAGTTAGGATGTGGCGAACTTGGCCTACCGGAACTTCCGCGATTTCATCTGGGGTCAATTGGGTGATCGAGCCGCTTTCTCTGTTTATTTTAGCCCGTCCTTTACGTCTTGTACGAGGATTATGTCTATATATTCCAGCAAGTGTATTATTACTCGTCAATATTGCATAGACGTCACCATCGTATGTTGATAATACAATTTGTTCTTGGGGTGGCACGGGCGAAAAAACGCTAAGTCCTTTGAGTACTTTAATTCGTTTATCTGCAGGAAAAGTGTATCTTCGAAGTTCGAAAAGACGGTTCGGATTCCTATTGGGAATAAGCCGAATACATTGAATCTGATCAATGCGATATCCAAGCACGTCAGAAAAGGAAAGCCTGGTAGGTGGAGCCATATTGTTGACAGGAGGAGATAAGGACCTTGGACGTTGAGGAGCTTCGGCAGGAGAAGGAGGATCTTGTATGTCGAAAAAAGAGGATGAACGGCCTCGAGGAACACCAGGAATAGGGGCGCCATTAGGCAAACAATCAAACTGTGAACTTAATTCTGCAAGAAGAAACGAAAGTTACATTTTGTTTTAAGAACAAATGTATTTGTATTACTACTAATAATCTGCAAGAGTGAAGAGCTGATTCATTCTATTCCCAGCATAAAGTATTTTCGTAGTCATACTTTTCTTTTTTCATTATATTATTTTGTGATTTTTATTACATATTTTGTTCCGCTTAAGCTTCCATTCCATGCTTAAATACTTATTACGATTACTCAAGAATCACTTAATATTTATTTGTGTCCTTGGTTTAGATTTAATGACTTGTTAACAAAACTCTGTCAAATCTTGTTCAGACCAGGCCTGCAAATTTTCTTTGGCCTGCTCTGGCATAGTTTACCTTTCAGATAAAAACCGCATCCATATCGGACAACCTCGAATAGAGCTTAACAAATAATGGTAATAAGGGTAGAAAATAAATTAAATTTAGTTTCGATCTTTATTTATGGACTTGAAATATTTATTTTTTCTAAGAATGAATCCTGGATCATAAAACCTTGTATCTTGATTTCACGGCTTTATATATAGATTGCTACGCAAATACTAGTATTAAAAAATTTTGAAACGTCTGATTTAATGAAAGTCCTAAGTCGGTAATATTTATTGAAATTCATATAAGAAATTCTTGATAAAAAATCATAAGATTACTCCTCAGATCCAGGTAGATAAGAACTCCAAGTATACTAAAACATAGGATTTAACACAAGTCCTGTGGCAAAGGGATTGGATAGGATTTAATGAGAAACTACTGATAGAAAAGTGTACGATTTTTGACAGATAGAACGTTGTAGTGATATCCTGGATCCCAAAACAACGAAATTGATACAAGCCTTGTAGTTTAACTTTAATTTGTGAAATTTGCTTGATTGAACTAAACAGGATTTTTACTTAATCAGCCGAAAGAATTCGATGCTTGAAGTTTATTTGATTAGATTTTGCAGGTTTCCTATCAAATTTTCATAGAATTTTCTTCAAATTCCATGTTTTGAAAATATTTTGTTCAACTTGTATCTATACGAGCCTTATCTTCATGAAAGACTGTGCCTTTCTCAATAATATTTCTACTAGGAGCCAAGGCCAATTCGGAAAACAAGAGAAATTAGGAAACGTACTTTGAAATCGTTTCTAAGAAATAGCAAAAGCTGTTAGTATTCTTATTTTATATTACATAGTTTTATATTCACCAATAGAACTAAGTATGACCGTCAAGGTAAAGACCACAGTATAAACGATCCTCATATTTAGCGGTCTGAGGAAAAACTCATTTGTACGTGAATAAACGATGTGCTCATCAGTGTATAAAATTTGTATCATGGTGTTTCATCAGATTTTATATATGATAAATCAATCGTTATGCGATTAGTAATAGGAGCGAATCTTGTTCTGCTGAGATAATTATGTTAATATTTCATATGTCAGTCCAAGAAAAGAAATTAAGTTTCATAAAGTGATGCAACTTTAGGAATAATAAAGAGATTCTCGCGAATAGCTCTACAATAAAAATCTGAGTGACATACACAAATTTGTTCCAAGATGTGATTCTTAGCGCTGTATTATCATCGACTATATTTTTGAATCTAATCGGTAAAGTGATAAAATTCAAATAAATACCTCGGACCGATATTTATTTTGAAAACTAATATATTGCAATTCTAAAATTTCTTGAATAGCGTTTATTTTCTTTTCTAACTATGCCCTCCCATATGACTTTGTAACTTCACAATTCTATTATAAATCAAATAAATATTATGTTTATTTCTGTTCTTATGGTGTTTCTGTATTTATGCATATTACAACGGAAAAATGTTTACATGTGAAAAGTATAATAACGTTTTTAAAATTATAGATATTGTGTAGTATTATATTTACCAATCGAACTAAAAATCAGAGTTTCCCAGGAATTGGAGCCATACCCTCACTGATCAACATAATTAAATTTTATTAATTTTCATCAATACTTAATATTTTTAAAGTTCAATTAAAAATAGTATTAATTTGAGGCATTTTGTATTTTGACATGGCGAAGGCGCTCGGGGTCCGAGGTAGTGCGAACGGTAGGTGATCCCCACCTCTCGACTGCGATCTCATTGCCACCGTTTGGCCAATCAGCGCGCTAGCCGCCGCTCCCACCGCCGCCTTGAGCTCTCGTTCCGGGCTGCCTGCGTGCAGTGAGCGAACCGGAGAGTGTTAATTTTCGATCCTTGAACCGAGTAGACAGCATCAACTCTGTCTCCTCAGCCTAACGAAATAAAAACAACTTTACCAGAATCATTAGTTCTCACTTATTACTGTTTGGCTTCCTTTAGCCGACGCGCCGATCCCGACTTTCAACACCAAAAAAGCACCCTCAGTGAACCAGTTTCCTTCTCTGTTCATAAGGTATTTTCGGAAGCTTTAAAAAGTTTCGTGTGATTTTATAATATTTAAAAAAAATCTTTATGAAATTTCAAAAGATTCCAAGGAATTTTTAAGAGTTCTAAAAAGTGTAAAGTGATCTTAAAGAACTTGAAGTATTTTAGGGAATTTTGAATGTATTTTTTTCTACAATTCCAAGGGATTTTACAGGATTACACAAGTTTTAGATAATTTCAAAAGAATGTAAGGCATTTTCAAAATATTTACATAATTTAAAAGAGTTTACATTTTTTACAAGGATTTGAAAACTTTTAGAGTGATTCAAAATATTTCAAGGATTTTTTATTGATTTCAGAAAATTCGAAATATATTAGAGTATTTAAAAAAATTTTACGGTATTTTCGAAAGCATCACAACATTTTTAAGAACTTAAAAAAAATGTAACTGTTGAAAACTTTTAGACTGTTTTAAAAGACTGTAAGAAATTTTCAATTGGTTTCAGTAATTTTACTGGACTTGAAAGATTTTAGGGCATTTCTAATAACTCCAATCTTTTTTTTTTTTTTTTTTTTGATAATTTGAAGAAATTTCAAAAGATTTGAATTATTTCAGGCTGTTTTTAAAATTTTTATTTGGTTTTAAAGAGATTAAAAAATTACAAGAAAATAAGGAATTTTCAATTGATTTCACTAATTTAATTGATCTCAAAGGATTTAAAATATTTTTTTGTATTTGGAAGCTTTCAAGGCATTTTCGAAATATTCAAAAAGCGTCAACTTTCAAGTAATATTAGAATATTTCAAATAAATATTTTAGGAATCCGAAAAGGCTCCAAGGCGTTTCCAAGAGATTTCAATATTTTCAACGATATTCAAAAAATTGTAAAGGATTGGAGAAGTTTTAGAGTATTTTAAAAGATGCCAAGACATTTTCGAAAGCTTAAACAATTTACAAGTGATTTTTAAAGAATCGAAGGATTTCTTTTTATTTCAATAATTTGAAAGAATTCTAAAGGATTGGAAATATTTTAGGGTGTTTTTAAAAATTGCAAAGGATTTTGAAGAGCTTACAAAAATTTAAGGAAATCCAAAATATCTTGAAGGATTTTAAATATCTTAGAATTCTGTAGAATTTTCTGGATATTTTATTAATTTACGTAAATTTTTCAAAATTCAGTTAATTCTTCTTTACTTAATTCATTTTTTAAATTTCTTTTTAGGTTTTCTTTAATTAATCTTGAGGTCGGCACTTCATAAAATTCTTTTGAATTTCCTATCATTATTATAAACTCATTTCAAACTTACTGAATTTAATGAATTTTTCCATATTTCTCATTTGTCATAAATTTGCTGAATTTCATTTATTAAATTGAAATTGATATACTCATATGCATGTTGTAACCAACAAATGACAATTTATTTTAGAAATAACATTTCTTTTAATTTTTAAAATCAAAAAATTTTTTGTGGTAATATAATTCACACGTAAGTTAAGTGATAAACAAATTTGAGAGCCAATTAAAATAAATTGAATTATAATTATATTCACAATTTTTTCCAGATGATAACGATGGCAGAATTTACCCACAAATAAGATATGAGAAATCCATTATGTACTCCTTTAACAGAGAAAAAGAAATAAAAGTAGCTTCCTTTTGGAGGCTACAGACATCATTCTGTGGTACCTTCTAATTATTTTACAGAGATAATTTGTAATATTAATTTAATATAAATAACATAGAAAATATAATATAATATAACTGAAATTTCTCTGGAAATTTGATAAACCCCTATAACATAACAAACAAATTTTTATACATTTTCCAAAAACTTGTTCGGTAAAATTGAAATATTCTAATTTATTTTTTGAATTTCCTTAAAAAATCTATGAAAATTATATTGATATAAGCTCAAGACAAATACACAAACAAAATAAATATTTATTCTTAATTTTTATTTTCTATTAAAAATAAAATGTTTAGTTCTAATATCAACTGTTACATTTTCATTCAAAATCTCTTTTTGGTTAAAATATGAGCTTTTATATTTTCGTTTGAGAAATTACCTTTCCAGATCACAGAAATCAATTACTTGGTTAAGAGTTTAACAACTTCATTAAAAAGTCATTTTTATGGTCGATGAATCACCATTTCAGTTTAAAATTAGTTTTATTTGTTAGAAACTTCATATTTTTTAATTAAACAATGTATCTTTTTTGTAGGAAATTCATCCGTAGTTGAAATTATGATATATTTTTTGCTTAAAAATGCAACTGGTTAAAACGTAATCTTGGGATGAGGCTTCAGCTATTTCGCAGAAAATTTGTCTATTTTATATGACTCGTCTCTTTTTCATTCTTTTCTTCTCAAAATTAATTTATTTGATTGAAAATAAACGGTTTTGCTAAAATTAAGTTTGGATTTGAAACATAATTATCTTCTTATATGCATTAAAAATATGTATTCAAAAATAGAAATTATTTGAAAAATTAATGACAATTTTCCAAATACTAAAGTTCTAAAAAATTTTGAAGCTAGTTGAATAACTTATTAAATTATCAATTCCAGTTAGTAAAATATTGTTAGTCAAATGCTGTTATGTTTTAATTTTTTTTATTTAATCTGTAATCAAACATCGCGTTTACGTTTGAGAAACTGACATGTGTAATTGATTATTCAAAAATTATTAAATTTTAAGCTTATAGAAATTGTATTATTCTTAAAGTTTTTGAAATCCAAATTGCTTATTTCAAAGCGCTATTAATTTGAAATTTCTTCTAAGCAGTCCAATTCTGAACATATCTGAATATATTTCAGGGTAGCTTCTGGTATTTTTTCAGATAATAAAAAATTGTTGGAATGAGAAATTTTATATTTGCAAGTTAAAACAAAATCAGTTAAGATTTGCGACCAGCAGCTAAATTTATCGGTGAAAATACATTCCTGAACCACTGTGGCACATTAATAATATAATTAGTTGTGGTTTCTAGAATTGAAATATTATTTTTGAAACTAAGCACAGCTTCTATGTATTTACTTAAATTTTATCATCCGAGAGATAAGAAAAAATAAATGAAGGAGATAATAATAAAGCGCTTCATTTTTCCCAAAGTTGACTCTCTGAAGGAAACAAAATTTTTTTTTGGGCTGATATATATTATATAAACATGAATATTTTAGCAGAACATTATGACGCCTATTATTAAGGACATATCGATTGAGATAACATATATAAATTCTGATAAACCACAATTATGTTAATTTGATACACTGATAAGCATATTCTTTATTCACGTACAAATCAGTTTTTCTGCGAATTGCCAAATATGAGGATCGTTTATGTTGTGGTCTTT
>CAKNWT010322955.1:5603-17283 GCA_932066315.1 Andricus coriarius
AATATAATATATTAATAGAGCCGGTGACTTTTAATTTTTTTTTTTGAACTCTTCGTGTGCACCGTTCGTGTATTTATTTGAAAAAAATATTCTTTCTTATTTCGGCTTGGCTATGTCGTCAAATGCTATTTATCCTTCGACAACACATTTAAATATTATTGAAAACCAGTACCTCATATCAATTTTCAAAGAACCAAATAATACTACTGTGCACACTAATTTATCAAACAAAACAAAAAGAATTCACCGGCTATTAAGCATTCTTAAAACCCCAATTACTTCAAGGCATATCCTTAAGGTCCGTATAGATCTACTGCGCATCGATAGGAACCATGTAAGTTTACTGTGCAGTAATAATAACCGCATAATTCTACTGCGCACATTTAGGAGTCGTAAAGGTCAACTGCGCATCCTTAATTCTCGTGGAACTCTACTGCGCATCCTTAAGACCCGTATAACTATAGTGCGCGTCTCTAATGCCTATAATTTTAGTATTTAAGGGCCTGGAAGGTCAGGGCTGCATTAATAAATATTGCTTTTCGATGTGGTATCACATTATCATTAGAAAGTAGATAATAATTTAAATTCTCAAAGGCCTCCATGTTGTTTGAGAGCGTTTATCTGTATATTAAACATTTTTTAAGCAAAATGGAAGTCTTTTATAATTTTGATGATTGTCTACGTCCTGATGAAGATGTGGCACTACAGCGAAACACGACTACATTAAGTTAATAAAGCAACTTGAAATCACACTGGATATTTATTAATCGACCTATGAACTTACGGGCCCTTTATATTGTAGAATTACAATGCGCAGCCTTAAGTAGCATAGACCATACTCTATCTAGTATCCAGGTTTGCTTTAAATCGCTTCGCATGAAATATAACAGTTATTAAGTATCAGATGTAAAGTTGAACGAATAACAATTATTGAGCTGATATCAATTATTTACCTAATATTTACATATTATCAATTATTGTTCGACTTTGGACGGCCAGTTAACTTCTAATCATTCAGATTTAGGCTGCGGGTTGGGTTTTCGGATTATCTCGTCGTGTCGGGTTGTTGGGCTAAGCTGATAACGCTACAATCGGATCCGACAGGATATTCACTCCGATTGCTCATCTTTACTAGGAAATAAAAAATAATACTTGCAAAATCAATTTCACGATTTTATTCTCCACCGAGAATACAGGGTAGGTAAAGCAAAGATAGGTACAAACCAACAGAGGAGATATGGAGAACGTGACTACGTATCGCACTATTATGTAACTTTAACTTACGTGAATTACGTATGCTGAACGGTTTCTTAATGTCAGATAGTTAGATAACAATTATCAATAATAATAAAAATAATCATATTAAAATAAAATAAAATAGTTAAATATATTAAAATTTCTCTCTTTTTCACGATTTCCGCTCGTACCCCTAGTCTTACCCTCCCACAAAAAAGGAGCACACGTCTCATTATAACTGACCGCACTTTCGTAAGATCAGTCATTTCACAGATTTATACACCATACCACATCACAAATTGGCAAAAAGTCTCTCCAATAACAATTATCACCACCCGATGGGCTTTCGAAGGAAAATAGTAATTTATTCTTAATAAAAATATACTTCCTTTCATCATTGGAATATAATTCCTTCCATTAGTAAAAAAAAACACCATTTCAATAATATCATAATTTATTTAACGAGGATCATATCCTCTGACAATTTTGGGAGGTACAATACTGAAGATTCTCAGCTTTAAAGACTTTTGCACTAGTTTTCCCAGCCAAGGTTAGATATTTATCGAGAATAGGGTATCAAGATTTTATGATTGGATTTGAGAACACCATGGGCCCCAGTTAGTATATGAAAAAAATGTCATCCGAAAACTTTGAAAAATCTAACAGATTAAAAATAAAATACTGAAGATTTAATTCAAAAATAAAAAGTTGAAAATTGAAATCTGTAACTATTTGAAATTCAAGAATTCCGTTTGAAAATGTGTTGAATTGCGAATTTCCTGATCTAACTTTTGACAGTCAACGATTTCTAGTTGTAGAGTTCCAAATTGTCTTATTTCAAATTGAACTTCAGAAAACTCAAAAGATTTTAAATGGCTATAAAATAGTCCTTTGTCAATAATTCTTCATACTTATATAAATATTTTTTAGAAGATAGGTATTATAATACTGTGGAAATAAAGCAACTGTTGACAGAAGATCACTTTGCCCCATGTGGCCACTTTACCCCAGGACATCGACTTCTTGGACTTTATCCTCAAATGATTGAATATCAAGACCATTTTAAGATTTTATCATCAATTATTAATAAATTTTAGGAATTGATTGTAAATTCTGAAACCTAATGATAAATTCTGATAGTTGTGTACAGATAAATAAATAATATTATGAATCGAAAAAATAAGATGTTGCTGAAACAATTGTGCAAGGAAACAACCAGACTTTACAACTAATTGTTGATAAATTCCATAACAACTGAAGGTAATTTCTGACAGAATTGATGATTTATTCTCCTGACTGTTTATGTCTCGAACAAAGGAAACAATCAGACTTCACCACTAATTGAAGATAACTTTTGCCAATTGATGGTAAATTGTGACGATTGTTTCTAAGTGAAACAATTTTCCAACCAGAAAACCTTGATTACCCTTCCTAAATTGGGACCTATAAGTACAGTATAGAAACCTGTGGTCGTATACCTTCAGAGACTCAGCGATCGAGAATCGATCTGCACAGGGTTGCCATTCCCTTTGCCAAAGACACCTACACACCACACATATGCATCTCGGGCCACGCACACGCATCCACTAATCGAAAACCACTTCCTCTCCTTTCATCTTTTCACCCCTCCTCTTCCGCGTCTGCCAGTTTGGCGCCCAGCGTCAACTAACCACTCAGTGCCTACAAAATTGGCCAAGTTTTCAACTCAGAAGTCTTTTTTCTTGGCCTTGTCCACCAGAACATTGTCTTGATAGCTGATTTCTTGACCAGCAACAGCAGGTTGAAGATAATGAGGTTCGACGTCAATCTTCTCCTTGACATCAGACTCTAAAACCATAGAATGATGGGGTCCCCTGTGCATTAAAGTTGGAGACTTATGATGTGGTGGTTGAGGAAGCTCCTCATCCTCTTTTTCCTTCTGAGGTATCTGTTGCTGGTTAGGAAGTTCTGATGGTAGTTCATCTTCTTCTTCGACCTGAAGTTTATGAACCGTTTGATGGTGTTCTTTTACTTCGTGCATCTCTTTATCATCTTGGCCAAGGTTAGCATACTTCTTGAGCAGCTCCTTCAGCTTTTCAAGATCAAATTCCTCTTCTTCAAACTTGGAGAACAGTTCTTTGGCTTTGAACTCATCAAGTTTTGCAGATTCTTGGAGTTGTTTGAAAAGCTGACGGAATTTTTCGTTGGCTTGGATGTCTCTAGTTGTATTTTTGGAGGCATTGAGGTTGGGATTAAGAAGGAGGTCTGGGGTTTCATGAACTATGTTGACATTCTTATCGATGTTTTCTTCAGAGAGAGATTGAAGAAGGGTGTTGTAGTCGGGTTTGATCCTCGATGTTTCCAAACATGAGCTACAGGAACAGTTTATAATTATCTGAACTTTCTTCTGCATTATCGTTGGCTTGTTTTCCTCGTCTTTACAATCGAGATTCACCTATTAAAAGAGGAAGACCTTTAGATTTTTGCGTGTAATAGTTCTTTATTAGGTATATGTTTCTTTTGAAGTTAATAATGTTTAAGATGTTTTCTATGAACTAACCGTGTGCCAGACACTATCCAAAGGCTGACAAGAATCACAATAAGGTCGAATTAAATCGCCAGGAGCTGAAGGTTCACTATGTGGCACCATATAGGAAAAACAGGCCCCTACACAGACGTTGTTGTCCAGTTCTTGAGAGGAACATCCTGGCCAAGTAACTACCTGTTTGATTTGGGTTGTTTTGCACCAGCTTTGTTTGTCCGGATAGAGAACAATGTTGTGCACCTGGAATTAGATCAATTTTCAAAATCTCTTCAAGAATTAGGATAGAGTTGAATACAAAAATAGTAAGAAAATTGATTATGAACTAACCTTGTGCTCACGATGGGCGCAAAGCAACGAAAAGTCCATCATCAGGATCATCAAGGATGTGGTTAAACCCCATATCGATGCCATCTTTCCTGCAAGAAAATAAACAAATATTAGAATCTCGATTGGATTTTATTTTTCATGTGCAAATTGTATTTAGGGAAAGATTAAATTCATGTTAAATATTTATCTTCTCGTGTTAATTCTTTGTTTCATATTGGGTTTGTTTTTTATTCATAGGATAGGAATCAATAATTCTATCTATAATTGAAGGAAAAAATCGAGAACGAAGATCATCCAAAGATTTGTCTTAAAGACCACCGACTAAATTGTCTAAATTTTCCGTGGTGTTTATACGATATATGATAGGATAGATATCTAATTGCTGAAAATTATAGAAACATTGATACTAATTTCAAGTAGGAACCTATTAGTCAATCTTAAAGTGATTATAAAACTGTCTCTATGTTCTCCATGGCCTCCATTAACTAACCGAGATTGGTCCCAGAGCCTCGGGGCATTTTCCAGTGAACACCTCACTACAGTTACAACCAATCGACATATCCTATCCGAATGAATGAAAGTCTCCTCCGGAGGTACATGTACATAGTACCCCGAGGTTTTCGGTTCGACGACCCATGGGAATTGCGTCATGCAGGTCCACTGCGCAAGCGCAATTCTCCTATGGTTACTTATAATTTTACTCGCATTGTAGAACAAGTTCGTACTTGAAATCAGAGGAAAACGTCGCCGAATACGTAAAGGCGAGAAATGTTTCCAGTTTGCAATACTGATCAGAATTTGGACTCGTTAAAAAATTTTCTTTTAGAAAATTCGGCCTGAGAAGAAAGAAGATCTTTGTCAAGAAATGGTAAAAAAGTACCCAGAAGATACCCAGAACAAGAAGAAGGTGTGTATATAAAATATAATTTATGTAATGTAATGGAATATAATATACTAAACAGAAAATATCGAAGAGAGAGGAAAAACTTTCTCTGCATTAGGATTCGAACTCGTAACAGCATTATCTAGTGATCTTTCTGGTAAATTATCCAAGCACGTCACCATTTGAGCCACGCGGTTTCCATATTTCTGTGTTATTATTGTTTCTCGCATGGCAAACATGGAAATTCGAATTTTTTTTTTTAGAAATCTTAAGAAATGTCTAATGAATGTTATTAGAACAAGATATTTCTTAAACACTCTACCCAATTTGAACACAAAAAAATTGACTCTCAGATATATGCATCAATAGTGAAAATTTGAATCCATTTCTTGAATGAAAACAAATAATTTTCTAAACTGTCTATATGAGTAGTTTCATGTTAATGGTTGATCAAGAGATAGTTCGTTTTTTATTTAATATTCATAACGTCTGTCTTTTAAAACTTTTTCTAAAATTATCAGGATTTTTTAAAGCGTGCAAATTACAAAATTAAAGAAATGATTGAAATGAGGATGTGGACGTTTATAAATTCTTAAAGTTTCACCAAAGTATAAATACTTTTAAATACTTAGATATTACTGTTTTTTAATTCTATTAATTGCAAAAATGATTAAATTTGGATGTCATATTCCTATCTTCTTGACCCTTAGTGACAACAAAATTTAATGAGTACGTATGTAAAAAATTATATTTCTAAATATACAATACAAACCATCCGGTTGAAAACGAAATAAACGGAGAAGAAATGGAATATTAGTCAACTCATACATTATAAAATATATAAAATCATCCATAGAAGAGAAGAAAAACTTTCCAGCATTGGGATTTCAACCCGCGATAGCGTTGGTACTGTTGTTACATTTTAATTTTTACCTACGTACGTTACCACTGGATCCAAACTGTCTCCATTAGAATTAAATCATATAACTATTATAAACTGTTTTAATTTTATTCTAATTGAAAGTTTGAAGTAAAAAAAAGTTTTCATAATACTGAAAATGACTCGCATTTTTACTTTTGCCCAGCACTGATTACGTAAATTCATTCTAAGAAGAATACTTTTTAATTAAATTTAATTAAATTTTAAGCTCCTTGTTCCTATAAACTTCCAGATGTTTAAAGGAAGTTTTAATTCATTATTTGAGATCCTTTTCTATTTTTATTCCAGGAAAGTTGGACATGTAGGGTTAGAGACTAAAGAGATCCTTTTTTGGGACCCAATCGCAGAATCCGCAATCGGCGCCCGAAGACCAGAGAGTCCTCCAAAGGGAAGCCATCATTCCTCCTGAAATTCTTGTTTCTTCCCACTAAAGTTCTCCCGATCTTGGTCGTCTCGTCATCCTCGGTTCGCGATGCTTGGCCGAGGTGAATTCCTGACAGAAAGAATCCTGTTTCGATTCCTTGCCCGGATAGGGCAGACAATTGGTCCTTGGTATTTCCAGAAGAGGATCCACTTTTCGTTCTTTTCAAATGCATTTCAATTCCAACTCTTTTACCCTTTCTTTTTTCGATCCCCACCCTAACTCCTTACTTTTCTCAGATCAATCTTCCTGGTTTTCTTCATTCATTTGCCTTTCATTTAACAAGAGAAGTAATATTTATAAGTATTTAATGAATAATAAATTATTTTCGTAAGTCGTGACATCTTGCACAAAAAATTTCACTATCATTATTTCACACACATACTCGAACTGTAGGGGGAGGTCTCACGTTCTGTGACGATCTCGTAGGCAACTCAAATTTCATTGTTATGCAAAATTCATTTCTACTCTACTTTCTTATTTATCTTTTATTAATTTGTCTGAAATCTTTTATTTACTTTTGGTTCCTCATTTTGCCTACTCTCTTTTCTAGACTATTCTTCTATTCACCCTTTTAGTCATGTTCATTCTTTTCTCTCTACATATTTCCTTCCTTATTATCCTTCTTTCATCCATTTCTCTATTTTTATCTCTTTCTTCTTTTACCTTCCTCCTACATTTTTATCTATTTCTTTCCCTCCTTCTTTCTCATTTATCTATCTTTCTTCCTCCCTCTCCCTATAAATCCTCACCCCCCTCATTCTTTCGCTATCTTTTTTTTCCTCCCTCTCTTTCCACTCGAGGCGTTCTTCTCTTTATTCTCGCGCGGGATCTCCGATCTTCCGTTTCTTATTTCGAGTTCCAAGAATCGAGGACGGGGCACCAGGGGTGTGTATCTCGGGTAACGAAGGTGGTAACGGACTTGTACGGGACGTGTTTAGGGGAAGGATGAGAGGAGGGATAAAAAAAAGAAAAAGTAAGAAGCAAAAAGTAAAAGAAGAGGGAATCGGAGAGACATCCTCGTGTACAGTGAGTACGGACTTGCAAGGAGGCGCCTGTGAGGTGTGCTACCAATTTTTTGCCGCCTTCCTCTCCAGTCCTCCCGTTCTACTGACTTTTTGCAGCTCGTATCGCTGCTTATTTTTTTTCTGACCCTTTTGTTTCCCGAACTAAACTTCTTCACAACGAGATTCAGTGGTGCAGGTTTCGTCGACGCTTTGTAGCCTCGTGATTCCTGGAGATGAGTCTGATAGGGAGACGCCGATTCGAGAACATGAGGCGGATGATTCCTGATGAAACGCTCTGTAGGCGACTGCCAGATAGGATGAATGTGGGTGTGGGTGTAAATGTGGGGGATATATGGTGCGAGTCTTGTGCTTATCTCATTCCTTGGAGCGGAGACTTGAATGACTGAAAGAAGGCTTCAGGGACGCAGTCATTGGTCCAGAGGATCAGCGGTTGATGATTTATATGAATTTATCTGGAATTTTGTAGATTACGAACTTTTTCAGGGGTTTGTGCTTTTTTGTAATTAGTACGTGATAAATAGATTTATATTTACAAAATGTTTTATGATTTTTATGATAATGGTTTGGTCCTTCGAGCCGAATTATAAATCAGTACAACA
The DNA here is from genome assembly GCA_932066315.1 of Andricus coriarius. NCBI lineage: Eukaryota > Metazoa > Arthropoda > Insecta > Hymenoptera > Cynipidae > Andricus > Andricus coriarius. The sequence goes on from CAKNWT010322955.1 coordinate 13,562, forward strand.
TATAATTGTGAATTATTTGGATATATACTTAGTTCACATTAACTAAAATCGACTTAATGAAAATTTATTCTTCTGCATATAAATAAATCCAACTAATATAAATGAATTAGGGACACTTAAACTAGATTAAAATGAATATGAAGCAAATTGGAGTATGATCAAGCGAATTCAAGTTGTGAACTTAAGTAGGTATGTAAAACTAAATTCAGAAGTAAATTCAAGATTTAAACAAAATTGTTTTGACTTAAAGTAAAATTTGGCTGAATTTTAGACTCAATTATAAAATCAGTATTTATTTTTTACTGTATTCAAGTAATTTAAATAAATTCTATTTACTAATGTTACAGCAAATTTAACATGAATTTTTCTAAGTTAAGATGAATCATAATTAACATAAAGTTTTCTAAGACCTGAATTTTCGAGAAATTAATATCACTGAGATCAAAATAAACTCATTTCAGTCAATTCAAACTGAACTCAAGATTAATTTTTAAGCTGGCAAAGTAAATTCATCTGAATTAAAGAAATTTCAGTTTAATTTAAACTGAATTCACGATAAATGAAAGGCATTCAAGCAATTCGAGGTGAATTCCTTTAAATTTCAATAAATTCTTATTAGGTAAATATAATTTATCACGCTGAACAAAACGGGCATTTAAATCGATTTATTTAAAATTCGTTGATGTAAAAGCGAATTCCTTTGAATTAAAATTAATTCTATGGAATTCAAGTGATCTATCTTTAAGTCAGCTGCATTATGTTTTTCACTGTATTTCATTGATGATAATGAATTTAGCGAAATTGGTTTGCCTCAAATTCAGCATAATTTGTCTGGATTTAAACACTATTGATGCTTCACTATCCGAATTTCAGAATTGAGACGTAAAATAAGGTAAATTTTATACAAAATCAGTTAAATTTACGTTTTATTTTTAATGAAATTAGCTTTCTCATACAGAGAAATTAATTTTTACTAACAAAAAAAACTGATAGTAATTTCATTAAGTTGATGATTATATCTTATTGCAACGAACAACTTTTTAAGTTACAGTAGTGTTATATTTCAAACAATTATTAATTTTTCCTTATATAAACAAAGTGAACAATTTTGTTGCATTTTATAAATCGTCATTGGCATATCATGAAAGGTCATCAAAGGTCCCTCAATAGATCATTCGAAAGGACTTCAAAACGAGAACAATTACATCAAACACTGTATTGTTATATTCCCAATATCCAAAAAGTTTTCCTTACATCAACAGGGTGAATAATTTTTTTTTTAATTAAAAATCGGTAAAGTTAGGTCACGGAAGGTCATGAAAGATTCTTTAATAGGTCATTCTACGCGACTTGAAAACGCGAACAAATATATCAGATACATTGATGTAGTAGTCTCAATATTAACAAAGTTTTTTTCATATAAACGGAATAAACCATTTTTTTTAACTTTATATCTTAATACTAGCAGGTCATTAAATGTTCCAAAATAGGTTAATCGATGCATCTCGAAGACGCGAACAAATACATCAGATATAGCATTGTCGTATTTCGAATATCAAAAAAGTTTTTCTCGTATGAACAAGGTTTTTAATTGGCCGATCATAGTTCTTTTATTTTTAGGGATATGGTAAACAGAAAAAAGTCACACATACAGAAATAAATAACTTTTATATTCTTAACTTGAAGGTATTCTGATAAACTTGTCAACATTTTGTTTAAAATGCTAATGTTGTTTTGGAATAATTTTTCTACGAAAATTAATTTTAATTTCATAAAGTTGAAAAAACCTTTTTTCTATAACCCGAGAGGTCGACTAAAAGAAGAAATCATATTACACCATAAAATTTTAACTTTTCCCGAGACCTACTCTACTCATAAGATCAAAACTATACAAAAAAAAACACAGCCCACACGAAGCATCTGACGAGGAGTGTGAAAGTGAGCGATGAGGCTTCTTTATCATGTTCTTCTGGACTCTAGACTGTCAGAATCACCTTGTTTCGAGAGCCCTTCGAATGCACTTCCGATGTGTGCTTTGCACACTTTGGCTAATTCGGATGCGGCTCGAGTGTTCTTTCTATATAAAAATAAAATAACACACTCCCCACATGCTAATTATATATTTTTAGTGTTTTTTTACAGCAGAGAAGTCTCGAATTTCTCTTTTGTTTACTGCTCTTCTTTTGTATTCTTTCATGATTTGCTTCACAGCAAACAGAAAAACATAAAATGTTTCAAATTTTAGAAACAATTTTCATTGTTCTGTTAAATATTGATGAGTTATTTTTCCAGAATTAAAAAAAAAATCAGGCAAATTCTATATAATTATAAGTAAAACGTGACCATTACAAAATTTTTCGAGGGACAATTTTCAATTCCAACTTCCCGCAATTATTTTCTTACAAAATTGTTTATATTCGCAGTTTCGTCATTTTATTTTTAGTTGAAAGGGATAAGAAGTATGAAAAAAAAACTTATTATGATTTTGAATATATTTATTGAGAATTTGACAGGCACGGCCCTGGTGAAGAGGCAGAAGTTCGAACCTCTTTGTTGCTGCGCCACCTTCTCTTCTCGCCTTTTGGTTGAGGGCGAGCCGGACCTCCGGCCAGTCCCGTTCCTTCGATTTGCTCGTGTCTCTGAAGGCGAGGGACGAAAGGACTCTGCGCCCAGCCGCGAGATTAATTTGATTTTCAACCAAATTTGACGCGCCCCCGAGCCGCAGGGCACCACAAAGGGCGCCCGCCCGTATGCACTGGCCCAATCTCGATCTCTTGCCGGGCCCCGTCCTTTTAAACGAGACGAACCTTCCCGCCAACGAGTTTCACCTTTTCGGGATTAATTTTATTCCCGAGTCCAAATTCGATGGATGACAGACTTAAAACCGACGTATTATCTGCGGATCAGCGATTCGCAAAGTGCAAATATTTTTTTTTTTTGCAAAAGATAAAAGAAGATTAGAGAAAGTATCTACCAATGGGCACACGATATTTAAGCCTTTTTAACTTTTTTAGAACATCCTAAAACGGTTTTAATATTGTGTTCCTGCTGGGTAAATTCTACCCTAGCTCTAGAAATGTTTATAAATTCAGATAAGCTCTCTTGTGGAAAGGTATTTTTATAATACATAAAGTACAATATTGTGAAAATTGTAATTTTTTGTAGAAAATTGTAATTTTTTGTAAAAATTTGTAATTTTGTCTAAAAATGGTTAAAAATGGTATAAATCTACCAAGATAATTCTATACTAAAAACTAAAAGCTTTTGACAGAATCTATATACTTTAACCAAATTTTACAACCAATTACAAATTGTTGTGAATTAATTTAAAAAGTGGAGAAACTAGCAAAAGACTAAAAATCGGTTAAATCCCTTAATATCCTTGAAATCGATTGAAATTTCACATCTGAAATCCATGAAAATTCTTTTGAATCTCTTGAAATCTCTTGAAACCTTTAAAAATATTTGTATATCCATTAAAATCATTAAAATCTGTTAAAGTCCATAAAAACACCCTTTAAATTAGTTAACCCCTTTTAAATTCCTTTGAAAGTTTCGCAATCTTTAAAATAGTTGGACATCTGTGGAAATGATTTTAAATCCCTTGAAAGTAAAATGAATGTATATCCTAAAGTTCTCTCGAAATCTCTTGAAATCGATTGAAATCTTTAGAGTCGCTTGAAATTTCATTTAATTTCTTTTCTAAAGTTTCCTATAGGAAT
>CAKNWT010322973.1:0-10536 GCA_932066315.1 Andricus coriarius
CATATATTATATTTTCTCCATTGTCATCAAACATGTGATTATATGGGTTTCTCTATAAGCCTAATTTCTATTCGTACTCACAAAATTATACTGCCTCCTTCATCGGGGACCTAGAGGTTGCCGTTCCAGGGGACCCTTAGCTCGCCGATCAAGGTGGATCCCAATCGCTCCATTCATTGGGAATCCAGTAGCTACCTGCGGGGGGTCTTTCCGGATTCTCGGTCAAGGGGAATCACCTTGAAACCACTCACAACACGACCTCCTTCGTCGGTAAACTTTAGCTCGCCGATCAAAGGGGACGCCCATCATTCCCTTCATCGGGAATCTAGTGGTTGCCTGAGAGGGGAACCTTTCGGATTGTGGGTTTAGGGGATACCCCCCCCCCCCTTCACGATACCACTCTGTGGGGATCTCATTTGCACTACGCATCTCTGCTTTCTTCCATAACAGTCAGCCTCCCAAGGAGCCGCCCTCGCCCCGAAAGAGGATGGGACCCCAATGCCTGGAGGTGTTCCACCCTAACACCCTAACCCCTTCGAAAAATTTTCCTTTAGTCCTTTGGCCATTTGAAGGGAAGTGGAAATTGGAAATTTATTTAAATAAAAGAAATAGAAATAAGTTAGCTATAGAGAACAAGAAAATATCTGCTAATGTGTCGGTGGCGTAATTGGTTAAATCTACACTCATGGATAGTGGTGTTCCCGGTTTAATTCCGGGCTTAGGCAGATTTTTTTCTTCTGCAAAATTTATTTGTCCGAAGTAATCGTTTTATTATTGAAATTAAAACTAATTAAAATGTTAAATCTGGTAAAAATTACTTAAAAACTTCTCACTTAATGAATAAAAATAAATAATGTCTAAAAAAGTAAAACCAATAAAACGTTTGTAGCTTGAGTTCTACACAAAAATGCTATTTTGGACATTTTCCGCGCACAAAGTTTAAAGTTATTTGTTGAAAATTACTTCTTAAACATTTATTAAGGGCTGCCTAAACGTCACAATTGGGTGCTGAGAATATAATATGACCTCGGGTCGGCATGTACACATGTGTATTGCATTCTACTAGCAAGAAAATTGGTTTATCGTCAGGTAAAACATATATTCGAAATTCGAATCGCCGGTTCCGATTTGTACGAAGAATAAGCCAAACATGTTCAAGTTGTTCTAGTGCATACATAAGTTATTTTTAGTTAATTCTACTTACAGTTTGTGTCAGAAATTATTACAACGTCAAGAAACTGCTTATTTGAAAACGATACCTCATTACAGAACCTATATTTTACATGGTGGCAAATGAATAGGTGTGAAAACTAATTGATGCATAAATAGTAAAAACCTCAAAGTTTCATTCAGAAGCACATTTGCACAATACACTTAATGGAATAGGTTTTCAAATTTGTGCACCATCTGAATTGGCACAATAAACAAACCTTGTTTTTGAAGAATAAAACAGACAATTCCATACAGGGACTTTCAGACAAAAAAGCGATTTCGAATGGGCTACGTGTGAATTTTCCCTTCCCCAAAAATGAAAAATTTGTTTATTTACATAGCCATTTAGCCAAAAATGTGCTTCATCGCTAAAAACACTGCGATCTGGATCGATCTTTGAATCATTGAACATTTGAAGCACCTGCTTGGAAAACTCTACCTGCTTGGCCATCGCAGCATGTGTTGGCATTTGATGTGTGAAGATTTTGAAAGGATTAAGTTTCAAAAAGTTCTTCAGGATTATTATTAATGTTTTCTGGTTTAAATCTATTGCTTGTCCTGCTTAACGTATCGAGGAATTAGGTTTATTCTGAAAATATTCCTCCACCTTTGAGATATTTTTACATTCTCATTCTAATGAGAAGGTATTAGTTTCGTTTAAAATTCGAATTTGTCGGTTTCCATCAATTATTTCTAAGGCCTAACAGAAAAGAAGAAGTTTGTTAACCAATTATTTTGGATAAAATTACAAAGTCACAAAGTCATACAATTTATCTCAACGACTTTTTTTGATAGAAAGTAAATTATCAGAGTTATAGCATTTTCAAAATTCAAAAAGAAAAGAAATTCAAAAGAAAATGAAAATTTTTAGACAAACAGCGCACGATATGAAAAATATTCGGGATGAGAAAAACGTTGGTTCTTGAAAGTTCTACAAGACTCCTATAACAACTTTTAAAGTTTTGTTTGAAAAATTGAAATTTTATAATTCTGCTTACAATATGATTTTAGATCAAGTTTGTTAATGGAATTTACTTTTTCAAAAATTTGGTAAAAAATTTAAATTTGGCGCCTAAATTTTCTTTCTTCCGAATCAGTATCTTAGAACCTTTCAGTACTCGGCCGACTCGGGGCCCGCATGGTACGTGATACCATTCAATATCTTTTTTAAAAATCCTTTTCTTGAAATCATAAAATTTTTATTTGAATTGAGTTTTTTCAATTACGAAACCTTTACGTTTCAAACGTCCACGATGTCACATCGACATTGTCAATTGTTCCTGGAGCAAACTCTCTTTTTCTTTTCTTTTTTTTTGAAAATTTTATTATATTGAGTGAACTTCACCGCTCTACCTATTGGTAAGTCATTATATTTCGATGTCAAAAAATCATGTTTTAAAACACTTTTATTTTTTCTGTAATTTCTTATGTAATTCTTTTAATAGATTTTCACCACGGATGTCTGATGAGGTTACTAGGACTAGTGACGAAACGTCAATTGTATTAAATACTATTTGGTCTGGAGGTGTTGTTAATTTTCCTTCTATTGAAAATTCAAATTATGATCGCACAAAAAATTATAAAAAATAAAATATTTCATTTTGCGGTCAAACTATGCAAGATACGAAAAAAGATGCAGAGAAGAAAGTTATGCACCCAAAAAAGATCAACTGATTCATTAATAATCAGTTTTTGATTTGACGCTTTGTCTTTGTTGCATTCGTGAAAAACGACACTGAAAATAAAGAAATCAAATTTTTGGGCAAACGATACAAATTTGTAATTCATCCTTTTTTTGTAAGATGCGCAGTTTTTGTTTTAATCGTGAAAAATGACATTTCAAATGAACAAATTAAATTTTTGGACCAGCCACGTTTGTCCAACGGTTCTGGTTCTATTTATCGAAAATTCTTTTTAAAAAACAAAGAATTCCATTTGGCAGCAAAATTATATAAGATACCAAAAAAATGATGAGAAGTAAAATTTTGCATCTTAAAAAGATCTATAAATTTACCCCTAAATTTTTGATGATAAGGCGCATATTTTTGTTTTAATTTTGAAAAATTTTATTAAAAATAAAGAATTAATTTTGCAGCAAAACTATAGGAGATACGAGAAAAAATTTTTGGAAGTAAAATTTTTCATCTCAAAAAGGTCTACAAACTCACTTCAGACCATTTTGTTGATAAGATTTTGTGTTTTAATCGTGAAATTTTTGTTTAAATAAACAATTACATTTTGCAGTAAAATAAACTACAAATATACTTCAGACAATTTTTCTGATAAGAAACATATTTTTCGTTCCAATCGTGAAAAATAATATCAAGAAAAATGATTAATTTCAGAAATATCTATATACTTTCTTTGAATCATTTTCCCATAAAATGCATAGTTTTGGTTTTAATCGTGAAAATTTTTATTGAAAAACATATTTATAATCTTCAGTAAGACTATGCTAGATCCATAACAAATGTTAAGTATCTTTATTCTTAAATTCAAAAAGATATACGGATTTTGTTAAAACTATTTTTTGATAATACACATAGTTTTTGTTTTAAACATGAACATTTTTTTTTAAACAAACCTTAATTTCCTGTCCAAACTATGTAGATAAAGGAAAATAAGAAAATTTGTTTGTTATTTAAAAAAATGTTTCCCTTTCGGGGGAACACAGAAAAAACGAAAGGTAAAAAGCGTTGCAGGTAAAATTTCTGGAGTTAATCTCACCATGCAAAAAAATGAAGATCGGTAAGGGTAAAACGAAAATTTAATGATCTTTTATGTTACCCTTTCCGATTCTCAATTTTTTGCATGGTGAGATTACCTGCAGAAATTTTACCTGCAACGCTTTTTACCTTTTGTTTTTTCTGTGTACTGCCTTACTCGGTGAGTAAGGGAGTAGTGTGAAGAACCAAATTGCTGATTCACGTCGATGCAGTTTTTCCTGCCACCTCTTGTGTTTCTATCGTTTCTTATGTCTCTTCGAATTAGCTTCTCATCTATAAATTCTAACCATTCTTTCCGCGGTCTGCCTCTGGGCACGCTGCCATTTACTTTTCCTTGAAACACTTGTTTGTTTATTCGTTTATCTTTCAGTCTCTAGACACGCCCAAACTATCTTGAAGAATTTCTTTCACATATGTCGTCAACTTGTGTCTTTCCCACCCTACATTCTTTGTGGAATATGTCATTAATCACTTTGTGCATCAGTGTATCTCAGCATATCATGCGCAGGAATTTCATGTTCATCGCGTAATTTTTACTCTTTTGCTCTTCCCGATTTGTCCACATCTCGCTACTGCACAGCAGAAACGGTATAACTATAGAATTATGTATTGCCCTTTTAGCTTTACTTGATATATTTTCACTTTTTATAATTGGCCCTGCTCTATCTATAACTTTCTTTCCCTCGCTTATACGCCTATCGAACTTATATCTGTCTTTCCGTCACTGTTTTCTCCTCTTTTTCTTCCAGCACCATAATTTTTGTTTTATTAACTTTAATTTTAAGACCCATGCTCTTCAAGCTGCTATTTGGTTTGTTTATCATTCTTTGTAAGTCTTCGATTGGCTCTGCCATAACAAACTTATCATCTGCGAAAGCTAACCCACGTACCCTAACTGTCTCGAGAACCACACCTTCTTCGTCGAAGTGGGCCATGCTTAGACACTTGTTTATGACTATAATAAATAGCCATGTGGACATACCGCACCGTAGTTTTCGTTTTAATCGAAATTCTGTAAAAACGTAAAAAATAATTTTTGAAGCAAAATCTTTGAAAAAAGTTACAGGGCTAGATCGTGAAATTTTTTCTAATCACTTAAAAAATATAAATTTACATATAAAATTCCAGCTAATTGACTTTATCCGTTTTTCTCAGTAGTTCGGCACTTAGTTTTAATTTTAATCACATTGAGACTTTCAAACTGAAAATTGAAAACCTTCAAAATTGTATATATTGGATCTATAACTTAATTCGTGCGTTTTTTCAAACTTATAATGTCATATAATAATAATTGTTATACCATAGTATTATTCGAAGTATTGCCCATCTGAAGCTATGACTTTTGTTCATCTTTCTGGCAATTTGTGGATTCCATCCCAAAAGAACTGCGCCGGCTTGGCGGCCAAAAATGAATCAAGCCAATTTTTGATACCCTGTTCTGATGTGAACCGTATTCCAGTGAGGGCGTTCTGCGTCGACCGGAATAAATGGTAGTCCGAAGGGGCAAGGTCTGGGCTATGAGGCATGTGGGATAAAATTTCCCATCCACTTTTTTCCAAATAGTTCTTAACCGGAATAGCAACATGGGGCCGAGCGTTGTCATGATGGAAAATTATTGCCTCGTGTCGGGTCGTATATTCTGGGCGTTTTTCGGCTACTGCTCTCTTCAAACGGATTGATTGTGTTCGGTAGCGTTCTCCATTGATGGTTTCACCCGGTTTTAGCAGCTCATAATAAAGCTCACCCTTCTGATCCCAACAAATACAGAGCATTACCTTCGCACCATGGATATTCCACTCTGCCGTTGATTTGGCTAGTTGGCCGGGTTGCAGTGAGTAATGCTTCCAGTTCTTCATCTTCAAACTTTTTTGGCTGCCCAGGACGTTCTTCGTCTTCCAAGCTAAAATCACCACTTTTAAATCGAGCAAACCACTTTTGGCACGTTCGCTCAGCTAGAGCATGTTCACCATACACTACCACCAAAATACGATGACTTTAGGCAGCAGTTTTCTTCATATGAAAATAATGAAGGAGAACTCCCCGCAAAAACACTTTTTCAGGGAAAAGTTCGACATATTTAAGTGAACAAAAATTGTAGCTGTTTACGCTTCAAATGAATGACATATACTGAAAAAGATGCACGACGACAGTAGCTTTCCAACGCATGTCGGATGTTTGGAACGATGGAATAATAATCAAGTCACGCCATCTCTTAGCAAACCGCACGAATTAAGTTACAGATCCAATATTTCGTAGTGAAACTTACGAATTACATAATTCATTAATGAAGGTTTGGAATAATCCTGCATGTTTGAATTAACAGCGCGTTTACAATTTCTAAATTTCTAATCGCAGGAATTCTCAGTTTAAAATGTTTTTTTTTTCAAATTGCAAGCTTAAATATTTTAAAATAGTTTTGTTAAGAATGGTGCAAATTCAGTTATCAGGGAATGAATAATTTTATATTGCAATTGGAGTCTCGTATTTAAATAAAACATTAATATTTCAATAATTCAAGCTTAAAGTGTTAAAAGTGGATGTTCCTACAGTTTTCTGAACTTTCTTTTTTATTTTAATATAGTATAATGAAGACATGGACTGCTTTTAAATTGAATGTGATATTTGTGAAATATGATTATTTGTACGCTTTGATGAAGGTGAAGAAATATTAATGATTCTTCGATGATGGTCAAATTTATCATCATTATTAGTATAATGTATTAAATTACTTCCTGCTGCAGTGTCACCAAAATTTTTTTCCGCTTTTCCTCGAATAATGTAGACCTTGGAATAACCAAACTTAGGCTAAACAAAAATCCAGGACCATTGTTTGAATGATTTGGAAAAGAGACTATTTTATTTTTTGAGAGGAAAATTGATTTTAGGAATTGAAATTTTTTTTTAACAATAAAATTTTTTTCTTTATATCTTTATCCATAAGATAAAACTTAGTTTATGGAAAATTAGAAACTTGATTCTCCCCACGTGTTCATGCAAGTAATTTTCAATTTGAATGGAATATTTTATTCCCTGGTCTATTTGCAAATAAAAGTTTAATTTAATAAAATTAATTTCAATTTACTTAAAATTTCTTCAATAATAATAAATAAAAAAATGGCTAATAAAATGTGACGTGTAAATCGCTGAATAATATGATCTGCTGTTAATTAAGATTCGTTGATAATCAAACAAATACGTTCAGCGAATGTAGACACGAGACAGGATTAAAGCTAGGTAAAATAAATTGAGAGCATGAATAATAATTTAATGTCATCATTTTGAAGAAAAATAACTTGGAGAAAAACCTTGCTGGAGGTGACGTAGTCTATCTGCGTGTATCGCAATCAACTTCGAATTGCTTTGATAAAGCTCAAAGTCTTACGCAATTGCCTTCTTTTGTCAAACATATATATTTATTACTACTTAATTTCTTAATTAAACAATTTTATCATTTCGTTTCCAAAATATGCGATAAACCTAACAAAAAATTGTAGTTAAAACTGTTTTATGATTACTTAAACTCTTATATTAAATTTAAGATAATAAAACTTTGAAAACTCTTTACGATTACTTAAACCATACGCCTCTTGAGCTACGAAGCAACGCAGATATATGTTTGCACATCGTCGGTAAACTTCGTATTCAACTAAAATTTTCATACGAAAAGATCCCGTTCGAAATGAGGATCATAATTCTTTCCAAAAATCGCACGTTCCAGGTAAAAATTGAAATTCTTTTACAAAATTTCTTGTTCCAGATCTGAATTATTATTTTGTTCAAAAAGCTACTCTTCCAATCCAGAATTATAATTCTTCTAGAAAACTTTTTCTCACGATGCAGAGTTATAGAGTTATAGTTATTTGGGAAAGTTCTTCGTACCAAGTCAGGCTCATCTAAAATAGATCTTTTGAACAATTCCTTATAGCCGATCTGAACTAAAATCTATCTATTATCTTTCTTTGGTCTAAACCAAAACCAGAATTCTTCCAGAAATTTCCTTGTTCTCAGTCTAAATTGCAATTCTTTCATAAAATTCCTCTTTTCGAATCTTAATTTAATTTTTTTTTAAATTCCCGTTTCTAAGTTGATATAGAAAATTTCCTCTTGCAAGTAAAAATCATAATTTTTTTGAAAAATTCCTTATTTCATACCTGAATTATATATTTTTTTGCAATTCATAATTATAAGTCTTTTCGGAAATTTCTTATTTTAGACCTAAATTATCATTTTTGTTTGAAAATGTGTTATTCCAAATCAGACTTATAATCTTTTGGAAAATTCTTTGTTTCAGATCAGAATTTTAATTCTTTCTTGAAAATTCCTTGTTTCGGATTAGAATTAGAATTTTTTTATGAACAGTCCCTGTTCCAAACCCGAATCAGAATTCTTTCCGAAAATTCATCGTTTCAAATTCAAATTGTTTTTATTTGGAAACGTTCCTTGTTACAACTCAAAATTACAAATTTTTTTTATTTTCCTCCTCCAAGTCAGAATGATAGGGTAAATATACGGGTGGTCGGACAAAGATTCTAAGGTCGAACCACTTTTGGAAGGCCATATATAAAAAATTATTAAAGTTTGCTAATTTTCAGCAATAAATTATAAAATGAATGTCAACTTCTTTCACATGACTGTACTTTTATAACATTATAACAATTTGGTTCAAAGAAAATAATTATTGTTCCGACCTCTGATACATGTCCAGAGACCCGTGCACTTACCTCAAGTGCCACTTTTCAAGTTTGTAGCTATGTAAGGACCAGTTTATATCTATGACGTTATAATTTTTGACGACATAAATATAAAAATGGCCATTATACAAATATAAGCTCAAAGGGAGACTTTATGTTCGCTCCACAGGCCTGAGAAATGAACTTATTCATGCGTGTATTATATAAAACATAATAAAAATAATAGATATATTATATTATTGTATTCACCAATAGAATTGAAAATGACCCCCAGAGTGAAAACGAAAGTATGGACCATCCTCATTTTCGGAATGTGGAGGAAAAACTGATTAATGCTTCAGCGCATAAGTGGATCAACAAATGTAACTAAATAATATTCTATTGCATCATCAGAATACAAATCAATACGTAAGTGGTCGTTATCTCACATATATGTGAGATAACGACGTTATTAGGGTCAAGATTTTCCGTCATTATATTATTTTACATTTTTTATTGTGGTCATTATAATTATTAACCTTTCATCTCAAATAGAAGGCATTGGCTTTAATTGGTTATAAACTATGTATGTAACAACAGAAATAGGTAACAAGAAAAGTTCTTTAAATCATCTTTAACTACAGAGAAATGTTCATGTGAAATAAAGAACCAACATTAAAATGATAAAATACGTGTGCTTTATTTTGTACTGTCCAAATTTTTTTTAACGGATTGACCGTTACTTCTTTCTTTATGTGGAATCACCTAAAATAGATTCCAGTTTTCACGAAACATTCGATTTAAAAACAAATTTGTTCAATTTAAACATGTGCAATGTTAAAAATAGTATTCAATTTCAAATACCAATGTATATTAAAATTAATATCTCAAGCACATGAAATCGCTATTGAGGTACGTGTTTATTAAAATTCATATACATTCATGCCAATCGCTAAGATAATTCCGTTTTACACAAAATTAAAATAAGATTAGTATCAAAAATAAAATTGGATTTTAAGTCGAAAACCTCAAGTACATAAATAAATGATAGACCTAACCTCCCGTGCAGAAATTGCCCCGGTCGGCCCTACTACAACAAGGTTTCTGGTCGGATCAAAGTCTTACTTACGGATGCTAGATGAACTATTATTGGAAAAGTATAATTTAAAGATTTATTAGATCAGTAAAACAGAACTTAGCTTCTTCAAATTCTTAAAAAACAAACATTTAATTCATCCCAGAGTTTTAACTTATTAAATAAAACTGTTATCGATTCTGCAAAGTGTGATAGCAGAATTGTTACAATTTTTACAATTTTCTCTATTTTCAGACAATTTTTACTCTTTACACTTTCAAATTTACCGTCATCTCTGTCGCCTTCTGCGCCGGGCGTCGGCGGACGGACTTGCAAGTTTCAGATTCGCATTTTCACAACTCAAATGAGAACGCACGTTGCACACAGGACGCGTCATCTCCTCAAAGTTCGTAAATAAATTCCATGATTAAAATCAACCTTATTTCAGTAATAATTTTGAAAACTCCACTTACTGCACGAATGATTATTATTTTTCATTAAAGTATAGTGTTGTGTATTTATTTTTTCCTTTCGTACATCCTAACCTCAAATCGCCACGTGGTTTCCAAAATAAGACAATGACTAGGAAATCCTAGCATCAGTGACTGAAACTTTTCTCTAATGTTCTCGCGAGAATTTGAGAACTTGATTTCACATGTAAAGTTCACCCTATTCTTTATAATGAGCCTCATAAGATAAACCAAGTTGCCAATTTCTCGCGTGAAGCAACATTTTTTAAACGGCCTGTGGCCGGGTTACCCGACCGGATCCCGGCCGGTATGCAGGCCGGTATCCAGCCAGTTTACCGTGACGTTTTAGCCGGATCCCAAACAGTATCCCAGGTTGGCGCCCG
>CAKNWT010322992.1:0-10119 GCA_932066315.1 Andricus coriarius
AGATAACAATCGCAATAGGCAAATTCCCTAACGCATTTCAAGTTTAAATGGTGGCTATTAAGACATGCCTAGAGAAGATTCTCGAAGTGTCAGATAAAAACTGGGTCAATTTAATGCTCTCGGGCCATTTCTGCTTAAAAAAGCACCTGACTTACATGAAGATCGACAGCAATCCTCGATATCGAAAATGAAATGCAATATTAAAGCCGAAATATCCTTTACGATTGAGCAATCTATGATAGCGGATTCTATCAATTCAAATCCAACCCAAAAATTTAACATAGCGTAACTCACAGAATGTAGAAAATTTGGAGAAAACCTTTAGGCTCAAAATGTCTTTAATAAAGCACTATCATTTCATCAAATTTATTCACAATTGAACGACCACTTGCAAATTCTGCTATTCCCTAAGAAGCTAAAATGATGTGTTTATTTACGAAATACACAGTTAAAAAATGTAGAGATATCATATTTTGTAGATATTTAATTTAGAAATTGAAGAAATTATGATTCTTGATGTTTTGTTGAGATTAATTTGACTACCTTCTTAGCTCAGTTACTGTACTTGTACATAGAACAAGTGGAAGCAAAAAAAGCAGACAAGAAAACAATATTTTTTTAATTTTTCGATTGTCAATGACTGGATCTCGCCGACCTACTGTTAGACCATCGTCGAGCTACCGATCTTTTACTCGAAGAGACTGAAATGACTGCTTTTGGTTGGACTATAACAGGCAGAGCACCGTCAAAGGATGTTAATCCGACTACAACCACTTGTACCACACTCCTCACTTGCCTGGAGACGACATGGCATCATAAGCTTATTTCCTTAATGCAACTGTTTTGGGAATCAGAGGATTTGCCACGAGTCTCACGCCCGTCCCCGTTGGACGAAGAGTGCGAAGTCATCTTCGCTTGTCACCAACGAAATTCTGAAGGACGATATATAGTGCATATACCATTGAAACAATAAGGTCTACGAATGCTCAGCGAATGTTTAAATGGAGCGTTAGCTTCCCTGAGCTCCTTGCATCAGCGATTAAGTAAAGACGTCGATATGGCAAAGGCGTACACTTGTATTATGACGGAATACGTTCGACTTCACCCGAGCTCATTGCCGCCTTGGAGTAGCCTTCAATGCATCTAGACCTACGTCCACTGGCTACAGACTTAATTACACGCTTCACACTGGGCCTAAGCTGCAAACCACTTTGGGCCACGTGTTGATTCGGTGGAGACGCCACAGAATTGCTTTCGGCGCCGATGTATGCATGATATTTCGGCAGATTCTGATAAATGAACAAGCCGTCCATTCGCAACGCATCTTATGTAGTGCCCGTCATGCTCTCCCTGTCTAGCCCTAAAAACCTTGCAACAATTGTGCAGAGATCATGGTTCAGCCTGGCCAGATGCAGCCCGAGTACTTTTGTAGGATCGCTTTGTCGACGACATATTGACGGGATGCAATGACCTTCGAGAAGCAAAGCAGGTACGGGATCAGCCTATTCATCTTCTTTAGCTTTACGGATTTCCTCTTCACAAATGGGGCGCCGATCGACCTGAGCTGCTAGAAGATTTAACCGATCAAGACTCGGAATTTGCTGGGATCCACAGAATGATTGCTTCCGTCTGACTCCACCCGAGATTAACTCGCATAATTTCACGAAGCCCAACATTTTAGCCACCACTGCTAGTTGATTGATCCTTGCGGTTGGATTGCGACCGTTATTTTAATAGCGAAACTACTTGTCCAGGATTTGTGGAGAACAGGTCTTGATTGCGATAAACCGATTCCATACTCATACATCAATCGATGGACCGAATTTACAACAAATCTTAAGGCCATCGGTGAACTATCTATTCCTCTATGGATTAACACGCAGCCCACTGCCGAGCTCTAATTACATGTCTTCTCATATGCAAGCCGCCGGACTTGGTTGCCACAGTTAATTCTCGTGTCAATTCAATCACGAGCCTGACCTGCACTCTGGTTCTTGCAGCCAAGACAAAACTTTCGCCGATTCATAGTCTTCGGCCGCCTGCAACTCAAGTCCCGGGAATGACAATTTCTCGTTCAGAACTCACAGCTCATTTTCTACGATCATTGGCGTCTGACTTAGACATACCCATGACGAATTGCTTTGCCTGGACTGATTCTCAAATAGTAATGCATTTTCTGCCGTCGAGTGACACCCACCAGATACCCACCAGTGATCGATGGCCGCTGTTGACTTGCAGGCCTCATCATCAGTTGGGCGCACCAACGCTAAATACACGAAAGTTTTAGCACAACATACGCTTACATGCTTCATCGTGCTTGGATTCTTGGAGGAAAAAGGAAACTCCGCTCTGCCTTGCCGAAATGTGTTATTTGTATTCGCGCTCGAGATCGCCATCCAACCAATTGATGACTCCTCTCCCAGCAGCGGGTGTCACTTCTAGTCGGCCCTTTTCGAAGACCGGATTAGATTATGCTACATCGTCGTCTTGCTATGCCTCGCTACCAAAATGTTAAATCTCGATCTCGTTGGCGGCATGACAGCTGATAGCTGAATGAGGGCTTCGGCCAGATTCTGTAGTCGCAGAGGCAAGCCTTCAGAGATGTGGAGCGACAACGACGATTATTTCCATCGGGCTGATTTCGTTTTACGGGAAGCTTTTGAATTTTCGCAGCTTAGTTGGACAGAGATTTCTGGGTTGCTCGCGACTTGGGGGGTAACATGGCACTTTATCCCCCCAAGAGCTGCTTACTTTGGAGGCCTTGGAGAAGCCGGGGTCAAGCTGGTGAAGACACATCCTCAATACGTTTGAAAACCCGCCGGCTCACCTATAAATAGTTTAGCATGCTCTTAGCCAGCATTGGAATAGAATACTATTAATAGGGTCACCATTAGGCAAAAAATCAAACTGTGAACTTAAATCTGCAACAAAAAAGAGGATTACATTTTTTTAAAGTACATGAGGCAAGAAGAAATACGGATTCGGGAAAACACCCCGCACCATGTAGAGTTGGAAAAGGTAATTGGTAAGAGGGATCAGAAAAATTTAGGGAGGATATAAGAATGAGGAAAACAGGAGAACAAAATGTAAACGTGAATACTGAAATAGTTGTTTCGTAATAATACACAGAATATTGTAGGAAACGCTCAAGAAAAAAGACAGCGAAGAGGGGAAAAGCGGTAGCTGTTATTTGAAATATAAGGAGAGTAGAGGGAATCAAGACAATGGAGAAAGAGCAGTGCAGAAGAATATAGCAGAGAAAAAAAGTGTAAATGCGTTCGGGAAATAATAATCAGAGCGATGAAAAAAAAGAAGAAAGTAAATCATAAGATTTAAATTTTATAATGATAAAAGCCCTTATGGAATTGTTAGAAGAAATGAAAAAGAAGAAATCAAAAAAAGATCAAAACTACTGACAAATGTTTGATATATTATTATATTTGCCAATAGAATTATAAATGACCGTCAATAATAGGACCAGAGTAGAAAGAATCGTCATTTTTTCTATGAAAGAACTAATTACTCTAATAATAAATAAATTGGTTAGTAGTTTAAACAATGATTATTCTGGTGCTTTATCAGCAAGTAGATAACACATATTCTGTCCATCCACGTCTTAAAGTCTAGGTCCAATGTTGATGTTTAATAATGGCGTCATTTTTCTTTTCAAGTTGTTGTTTTTCAACTAATTTTTTTGCAATGAGGATGTACTAAGAAATAAAGTGCGTAAAAGCTTCCGTTACTCAAGACTTCAGATAAAATGCATCACAAACTGCCGTAATTTTAACTTAAAATTACGAAATTTGTAACTGAATTTTCCTAAAATAGGATCTAAAATATGAAAAAATATATATATATATAAATATACACTCCTATATATGAAAAATGAAAATAAAACATAATTTTGTTTATAATATAATATGCAATAATTAATTAAAAGGTGATAAAATATCGTCCCTAAATGTCGATATTTCAAAGGAAACATGTGTCGCCACAATAACTCGAAACACGTGGTGTGACGTCATACACGTTCAAAGGTCAAGAAAATATATGTATCAGTTTGTTAAAAGCAATAAAAAATTAATCATCAACGTTTTCTGGCTTTTAGTTATCATACTTAATGTAAAATAAATATTCCAGTCCATACTGGATATTCTCATTAAATATCAGAAACTTATTTTTGAATATTTCATAATGTACACAAGAAACAATCAAAAAAACTTCTAGTTTTAGTACTTTTTAAATAAAACTGTAAGTTAACATTCTACCCTCAAAGATATATGAACTTAGTATCTTGCGGTAGGTATTATGCAAAAAGTATTAAAATTAAAGATCCGCACAGTTTGCAGTGACTAATTTCTTTCAAACGGAAGTACCTGAAAAGTCTAAATAATTGAAATCTAATACATATATTACAGGCATCAGTTATTTTGAGTCACACTAGCGGTAGCCGTGTTGATAGAATCCGACGGTAGTATATAATGATTTTCATCATAAAATGTTTTCGTAAGGGAATGAAAAGGAATTATTTTATTTGCTTCTGAAAAAGAATGCCTGGGGCATAACCAAATAAAATATTATGTTTCAGTTTTATATTTATTTTTAGATAAATGAAAATTGTTGAAGATTGCGGTTCATACCTCATCTACCCTAATTACTTTAAAATGTGATGTGATTGGGCGTGCAAAAACCCACTGGAGTTTCAGCGATTTCTTCTGGAGTTAATTTGGTAACCTCACCGCTTCTCATGTTTATTTTCGAACGCTTACAACGAGAGTCATACATTCCAGCAAGGATATTACTACTCTTCAATATTGCAAAAGCATCGCCAACGGATGATGATACAACAATTTGTTCTTGGTTTAGTATAGGCTTAAAGACATTATGCCCTGTTTTCAATTTAATTTGTGTATCAGCAGAAAAAGTGTATCTACGAAGCTGGAATAGCACGTTTGGATTCCTATAGGAAATAAGCCGAATGAATTTAAGATCTGCAAGTCCATATCTACGTCCATCAGAAAGAGAGAGCCTCATAGGTGGAATGGTGCACCTGCCAGGAGCAGATGGCCTTAAAGTAGGAGATCTGGACCTTGAACGGAGGATGTGAAGATGTGAAGATTGAGCAGGAGGAGGGGTTCCAGAAATAGGTTCGCCGTTAGGTAAACAATCAAACTGTATACTTAACTCTGCAACACGAAAGTGGATTACATTTTTCGAAAGTGCGCGAGGTAAGACAGAATGCAGATTTGGGAAAAAATCCCACACCATAAAGAGTAGGAAAAGGTAATTGGTCAGCAAAGGGATGAGAAGCATTTAGGGTGAAGATGAAGATGGAATAAAGTTTGAGGAAAATGTAAACGAGGATACTGGAATAGTTGTTGTAAAACTGCAAAGAATTTAATAGGAAAGAATTAAGAAAGAATTTAGCGACGGGAAGAAAAATAGTAAACAGAGATAAAAAGCAAAAGGTTTCAGAGGAAAGGAAACGATAGCGTGAAGAAAGAATTATAGAAAGTAATACATAGAAAGAAGGGAAAAAAGGAAAAGAGCCAATCATAAGATTGAAATATTGGAACGGTGAGAGTATTTTATGGAATTGTGAGCAGAAATGGAAAAGCAAAAAAAGAAATAAAGCAGTGAAAGATGGAAAGGCAGACGATATATAAGAAATCCTGAAGGAAGTTATGGCGGAGGCGATTTGACCAAGTAGCTTAGATTTAAAGGGATTTCAAAAGAATGTAGTGATTTTAATAAATTTCAAACTATTTGCACTTGTTTAAATTAGTATACAATGCTAATGACGTCTGACAAATTGTTATTTGCGGAAACCATAAGAATACTTGTATTAATATAGATATGTTATTATATTTACCAATAGAATTAAAAATGAAAACCATTGACTGTTTATCACGAGAGTTATAAATTCCAGCAAGGACATTTCTATTCTCCAATATTGAAAAAATTTCACCATTGGATGATGATATAACAATTTTTTCTTGGGATGGCATACAATCAAAGATATTATATCCTCTGTTAAGTTTAATTGGTGCATCAGCAGCAGAAGTGTATTTTCGATGATCGTATATCCGGTGCGGATTCTTTTCGGAAATCAGCCATATCCACATCCGTCGGAAGAAGGAAGCCTGGTAGGTGGAACCATGGATCTTCCACACGTAGAGGGCCCTAAAGGAAGAGATATGGACCTATGACGAAATGCTGACTGAGCAGAATGAGGAGACCTCTGTGGAGACTATGGTATGGCAGACGGGAACACAAGGTTAGGAAATTCGAGAGAAAGATACGCGGCAAAATGAAACCTGCTGTCAGGAAACCCGACAGGATGAAATTCGTAAGAAAAACCCCAAGAGGAGGGTGACTGGCAGAAGAAAACATGTACGTGGCCCTTGCAGGAGAAGGAGAATCCCCAGCTGGATGATGCCTAGCAGAAGAAGACCTGGACGTGGGCCTCGCAGATGAGGATGGCTTGTCAGAAGAAGAAAAGGTTTCGGTACGAGGAGTACTATAAATAGGGTCACCATGAGGCAAGCAATCAAACTGTGAAATTACCTTTGCAACAAAAAAGAGGATTACATTTTTTTAAAGTACATAAGGCAAGAAGGAACGCGGATTCGGAAAAAGACCCCGCACCATGTAGACATGGACAAAGTAATTAGTCAGCAGAGGGATTAGAAAAATTTAGGGAGAACATAAAAATAGAAAAACCAGCTAAGCGAAATTCAAACGAGAATACTGAAACAGTTGTTGTAATAATACAAGGAATATTACAGAAAACACTCAAGAAAGAAGAATGCAAAGAGGATAAAAGAGGTAGTTGTTATGAGGAATGTAAGGAGAGATAAAGGAATTAAGATAATCGAGAAATAGCAGTCCAGAAGAATATAGCAGAGGAAAAGAAGGCAAGTACGTAAGAAAAATTATGGATATAGTAAATAGAGCGATGAAAAAAAGGAAGAAAGTACATCATTGGAATGAAAGTTTATAATGCTAAACGCCCATATGGAATTGTTGGAAGAAGTGGAAAAGAAGGAATCGAAAAAAGATAAAGAGTGAAACGAAAATGAGGGTGAAAAGGATATCACAATGAAAGAAGAATGGAATGTGATGAGACGATGACAAATGGAAAGGCAGAAGTTATAAAATAAATGCCGGAGGAAATTGAAAATATGCGGAAAAGGAGTTGAATAAGTGACGTGGATAATGTGCAGCATAGTATGGAGAAGAGAAGGTTGGACAAAAATACCGTAAGCAGGGATATCGGTACCTGGTGCTTCATCAGCAAGTAGATAACATACATTCTATTATTATAATCCCATCAATTAGATATGCTCGAAGCTTGTCCTTGTACGGCGTTTGTATTTCATAAATCAGTCCAAGGAACAAACAAATTTTATCGACGCCATTACAAAGTTATTTGGCAAGATCATAATAGAAAAACAATTTTTCTTTATTCATGTAAACTCAAAAATAATGCCTCAGTAAAATTGTCAAATAATTTCTCTTGCGCCTAGACCACATGATTAATTTTATATAGGTGTTGTAGAGTTAAATAAACTATCCTATATTTGAAAATATTTGTTCTTCAAGAAATTGTGTTTTAAAAAATGTAAGGTATGTCACTTTTGACGAAGTTTCAGTTTTTAGCTTTTGTTTTTATTTTGAATGTATGCCCCAACCGCGGAAAAAATTAGTTTTTATTTCACCTCCGCGAAACAGTCGATGTTTTTTGGTTTTATAGAGACGCAGAAAATGACTAATATTAGGGTGGTGGACTTACCGTGAAAACTGCAGGAGAAGCGTAAAAAATGAATGAAGATTGATCACAAAGTACTACGAGGAGACCACACCTCACGTGTTTCACCTGACACCAGTTCGCTATCACCTGTCCTTGGGGTTTTCACTTATTTCCATATGAGAGCGACGCTTTAGAGAAAATTTGTAACTAATTTGTCGTCTGCTACTATAAGAATCATGATTTCCCAATTGCCCCCATGTAGCACTCTAATCTTGGAATAAGTAGATACCCCGAGGAGAGGCGATCGTTGTTGCTGGCTGTTTTCCACCATCTCCGCCATATGCATGCGGTCTCCTTGTGGTACTTCGTGAGATTGAAAGAGGTAACAGGATTCCATTGATGATAGTGGAAGGCTTCGCAACCTTTAATTCCTGTTTTGGAATTGGATAAGGTGAATTAAGATAGATTGTAATAAATTTCAGGTTGGCTGCAGTGATTGAGCATCAGCGCGCCATCTAGCGTAAGAAACAGGCATCGATGACCGATGTGTCGTTCCGGCGCCTCCACTCAACGCTACAGCGGGTCTCTTGAGCCCTTCTGAAGCTGAAAATCAAACGGAACACTCTTTCCATCTTCGAACGTTAAAAAAAGAAGTCCGCTCAATTTGGGATCTTCGCCGCGGCCCCGGAGTCCCACTGCTAGATCGTGTTGCTAACATGACACTGAGCAAATCAGGCTTGTCTCGCATTTTCCATAAATATTAATATTTCCTACTTATTCATATGACGGTAACGTAAATAGTATTATTTCACGCGGAAAATGTGTCAGAAGCTCTCAGTTTTCATTGTTCTGTAACAAATATTATAATAAATTCAAAGATAAGTCATTTTACCCGGCTGAGTTGTGATAATCCAGCCAGAAATTGTATCAATGATTCTTAATTTTTATTGCTATTAAGCAATTACGAATATTATAAAAAAAATTAAAAAGTTACTGATGTAACTTTATCAGTTCGTAAATTTCAGAATATTGCTAACAGTGTGCATTTATAGAATTTAAAGTTACAGATTTCAGAAATATCAGATATTTTCGATATTAAGTAAAAAAAAATTCAGAAAATGCCATAACCTTAACTGAAAATTACGAAATTTGTAACTCAATTTTCCTAAAATACAATAATATGCAATAATTAACTAAAAGGTGACAAAATATCGTTCTAAAATGTCGCTTTTTCAAAGGAACCATGTGGCGTCCCAATAACTCGAATACACGTAGTGTGTCATCATACGCTTTCAAGTTTCAAGAAAATATATCTATCAGTTTGTTAAAGCAATAAAAAAATTAATCAGCAAAGTTTTTTGGCTATAAGGATTTATTTGAAAGAGTATATCAGTATGCCTGTATACATTTAGGCTAGTTTGGATAAGTCACCCAAAGTAAACACAATAATAATCAATTATTTTTTTGCGAAGCGCTCCAGTTCAAACATTGCTTTGAGTTATCATACTTAATCTAAAATAAATATTCCAGTACATGTCGCATATTCTCACTGAAAATTAAAACCCTATTTTTGGTTAATTCCATAATTAATTTATTAAATGAAATTAAAAATCTGGACAGTTTGCAGTGACTCTTTTTTCAAACGGAAGTACATCAAATGTGTAAATGATCGGAATCTAATATATTATAGGCATCAATGATTTCGAGTCCCACTGGCGGTAGCTGTGTTGATAAATTTGGACGGTAGTGTATATTAATTTTTCTCCTCACATTTTTTCGTAAGAGAATGAAAAGGAATTGTTTTTTTTGCTTCGGAAAAAGACTGACTGAGGCATTAACGAAATATAATAGATTGACTGTTATTATTATTATTTCTAATTACAAGTTAACTGCAATGTTTGGATCTGACTTGAGATCACACATAAAATATTATGTTTCAGTTTTACATTATTTTTAGGTAAATTAAAAGTGTTGAATATTGCTCTTTACACCTCATATATCCGAATAACGTTGTAATATATTGTGATTGGGCGTGAAATACCTACTGGAGTTTCAGCGATTTCTTCCCGGGTTAATTTGGTAACCTCACCGCTTCTCATGTTCATTTTTGTCCGCTTACCCCGAGAGTCATAAATTCCAGCAAGGGCATTACTACTCTCCAATATTGCAAAAACATCACCAACGGATGTTGACACAACAATTTGTTCTTGGTTTGGTATAGGTTCAAAGACATTATGCCCTGTTCTCAATTTAACTTTTGTATTGGCAGAAAAAGTGTATCTTCGAAGTTCGAATGTCAGGTTTGGATTTCCGTGGGGAATAAGCCGAATGAATTTAAGATCTTCAAGTTCATATCTACGTCCGTC
>CAKNWT010323017.1:0-12026 GCA_932066315.1 Andricus coriarius
ACCAAAATTAAACTAATGGAGGTTTGAGGTACAAATTCAACTAAAACTGTCGATTTCTTTACACAGTACAGCGTGGAGAAATATTTTTATTAAACTATCAACTGTATTTGCAATGCATACTGGCTAAATGTGATGTACGTAGAAAGTAAAAACCAGTCCGAAGATTTTGAATATTATTTCAAATTTTTTTTTACTTTAGACTGGCATGTGATGTAACACCCTTGGATGTGATGTAACCAGGTGCTCAGTTTATTTGCCCGAAAATTGCATCGCTGACATCTATAAGTTGCACCGCATTCTGATCGCAAATGACATACCATTGAAAATTCATGTTTGAAGCGTCGACCACAGCGAGGACATTTTACACGACCTGAAAAAAAAAATTGGTATTAGTACAAGGAAATACAACCCAAAAAAATGAATAAAATAAAGAAACTTTTAAATATTTTTGAAAATATTCAAAAAGAAAATAACTTTATGTACACAAATTTGAAGATATAATTCAATTCTTTATTTATCCTTTTCTTCCCTTTTAACATAACGTTATCAGTGGTACACTCGTAATTGATCATAATTAGTTAATTCACAAAAAACCGTAAACCGTAAACACTATTTCATATATTTGTTATATAACGCATCTGTTACTGCTGTTCCGCTCTACCCTTGTGTAATTAATACATAGGTATATATTCTTAAATTACCCGCAAATCAATCTTATGCTTTTTTTTACAGATTTTGTAACTACCTCAACTTCCTTTTTTTGCTACAAGACATTGTTCTACTTTTCTGACCTTCTTTTCTTTAATTTTCAAAAACTTCCAGAACGCTTACATGCTAATTATTATCTTGATCTCCTTAACTGCTTACTTTTTTTGGACAATTTTTTCTAGTTTTATTCGTTTCGTTTAAACTTTTTCTGCAAATTTACTTTTGCACATATGGTTATCATATTTACATATACTTTCTGCATATGCAAGTATGTATATTTTATAATAATATATATGTATAATTTTTCTTAACTTGATAAATTATATTCTGTACGCGCAAAATGTCCCATACAAAATAATTAAATTCACTCATTCTTTTTATCAATAAATAAAATTTTGTTGTCAAAAATTTTTTTTAAATTTTGTTTCTGAAAAATAATTAGGACATTTTACGTTCGTACTATGGCTTCAAAGCAACTTTATAGGCATCTTATGTCGCATCGTTAACAAATGACACGACGACTAGAATATTACATCGCTGGTTTATGTTTGCTGGCATAAAAAAAAACGATCTGATTTTTCCACAAATCGCAAAATCAATCTACACATACGCAAGAAAACAATTTTACCTTGATTTTATGAAATCTTAACAATACTTAAAATGTAAGTAAAAACAATGCATCAGTGGAGACCAATTACCTCAAAATCACAATTTGTATAAAAATATATAATCATATTTACTCACTGCCCTATTAAAAATTCCGACGTCGTGACTTGAAACAAAAATTTGGTGTGGATGGTTCATTTTTTAATTAAAAAGGGCCATAAAAATCACAAAAAGAGTTAAGATTTTCGCAAAGTTCTGTTTATCAAAAGTCAAAATTTAAAAAAATAGAAAATTGTACACACATGGAGGGAACTTATAAAAAATAGAATTTTGAGTTTGGAGATCATACGCGTAGTTTGCACTTTTGTGTTTTTCACTTCTGCATTTGACCTGTAATTATATCGGAATAAAGTGATGAGCCAATTATGCAGAAAACTAAATAATTGTGCATGTTTATCCATTTGTTTTTCACGTTTACAGGTTTCCAAGATCCTTATTTGTGACATTTGTGGACCTTCTTTTATTAATAAAAATAGATATGCACCAAATGGTATACGAAGTCAGAAACTTGAATAAGGCAGACATTCCTTATCGGAAATTGTTTACCTGCGTCTGTGTAAAAAATACAGACATTTCACAATATATTATACGTATATGTTTGCAGTAATAATATTACAATAATAATAATAATAATATATAATCATAATAATGTCTCACTTCGTACGTATCAGTCTTTGTGCTTCGAACTTTTTGGTTTAGGTGCAAAATTGCGTACCTCTTCAATGCACGAGGTTTGATTTTTGTATTGCTTTTGTATTGCTTTTTTATTTGAACCTGAATTCATTGTATCCCAGGTTGTACTCGTTTGGATTTTTTTCTGAGAACTTGGAAGACATACTATGTCTCCTACTACAATTTGCATCGACCCTGTATTATTACTTTTGAAAAATATGTTTGTAATCGCAAATTGTGTAGTAAGAAGAAAATACTAGCTTCTACTTACAATGTTGCTCGAAAAGAAACATGACTAATAGTTTTTAGTAAAAGATCATCGTTTTATAGCAGCGTCGATTCAATTACGGTAAGAGAATGTTTTCACGAGTAGCACAAATTTTTGGCACAAAGAAGTTATAGGAAGAAAAGACAAGTGATTGACTTAAGCCAGAAAAAAGAAATCGTAATTCTAGTTTGGCCACATTTTTCTCATTATGAAGTCGCCCTTATAGATAGAAGGTCGTTTTGGCAAGACAAATACATTTTGACAGTAAGATATTTCAAGTTACTATTTATGTAAGAGTAGATAAAAGATTTCCTACACAGTGAAACATTTCAACGTCTAGATCTAGCAAGATGTGCCGTCATTCGATTCGGGGTAAATAATACAGAAATTGACTCTTTTGAAAGTAATTAACACTTTCTTTTGAATTTCATAGCTTAAATTTTATTTTAGGTGACAACTACTCTCAAAGAATCAATAAATGTCTACCCCACTGTAAAAGTTAGCTAATAGATGCTTTTTATTTTAGATACTTAGATACACAGAGTATATGATGCCCGTTAAAATGCTCCTATGAGGTATGCAGAGTAAGAGAAACTTGAAGAAGAAATTTTAATTCTTTAAAAACTAGGTTTACTTGGCCGGGTGAAGAAGTAGAGAGACTCTGACTAGAAACGAAAAAAATATTATTATAGGATAAAAAGATATCACTAAAGAGCTTTCTTATAATTAGAGTATTTGTTAATTTTGAAAACTGTATGTCTTCATTTAAAGAATTGTACTTTATCTTTATTTATTTAGAAGAACTATTTTATCTTTTATTCCCCCGACCAAGTTAGATTTCAGTTTGAAAAGTTACTTCTCGTACCAGAAATCGCAGTGAATATGGCTTTAAAATGATTTTTTCCCTATAAATGCCTATAATATACACTATACTATATAATTTATATATAATTTTTTGATTTAAATATATTCTCTATCTGGGATCTCTATTATATATCTTGGGTATTCACCCATATAGGCATATGCTAAGACTACGTCCAAATTATATTTCATTCAAAGTGAGACTTACATCATCGAAAGATGTCCTTCAAACTTCATAATTTATAATATAAATTACGATACGTTTATGTGATATATAAAAATTGAGTAACAAGTGATTGAGAAAAGAAAATCTTAATTCTACAGATGTGTGATCACAGAACTGGAAGAGATATTTTTAAATATTTGAAGGAAGATTTTCAAAAATGCAAAGTCTCAACTTCTAGATGTGCATGAATGTTTTGCAAATTATACTTTTCCTAATGCTTATTTAGCCGAAATTCATTTTTCCTATTTTATGTTTTTCCGAATGGTTGTTTACCCTATATTTTATTATTCTGAATCGCCATTTATAATAATTTTAGTTCCGAATTGGAATCCTCCCTGATATTAATTTGTTTTTTAATTACCATTTGCTTTAATTTTAACTTTCCCCAATTCATGTTCAACATAATTTTTATTTTTCTGAATATCCGCATAAAGAAAAATTCATTTACAAGAATCACGATTTGTCACCCCCACTTCACGAATTGTCTAAATTCGATTTGTGTAAATAAATTTGAGGGTATGTGGCTATTCGAAACAAACAAAATTATGACAGATCCAAATAATGGCAAGTTAAAGTTCGAAAAATTTGAAGGTAATTGTTTACTTTGACGACTTTTCCTAATTATAAAGTAAATGATTCGAAATCTTTTGAAAAATCTTCTTTCCAGTTCAAATGTAAAATATCATTCGAGTCATTTTTCGAGCTGGAAAAGGGGTAGAATGGGATAGAACTTCCCCCACCCCCTTTCCAGTTCGAAAAACTACCATTTGAAATAACAAAAATTCATTAAAAACATTTATAATTTATTAATGAAAAAAAATATGATTTAACACATAATTTTAATGTTAATTTATTATAGCAATGTTGAATTTGTACTATTGTCATATTTCAAATTATTCAGCTGTTAAGTATTAATACTAAGTAAAAAAATTTGAATATTTTTGTATTTTTTCTTTTTAAATAAATTTTTGCTTGTAAAAAAAAAAGTATAAAATGATTATAATTCCGTGGAAAATCCGAAACTTTTTGGTCTCCTCCGACTGATATTTTACCTTTGGACTAGAAAGAAGGTTCTGCAAAAGGTTTTAAACCATTTACTTCAGAATTCGTTAAAAATCATCAAAGTAGATAATGATCAATTTCAAATTAGTATAAAGAGTAACTGGATACATAAAATGAAAATTATGACAAATGGCAATGTATACAATTTTAGTGTAAATTACAGCAATTTTTAATTTTTAATATTCTACTATTTCCAATTTATCCACTGTTAAATATTAAAATTAATCAACAATCAATGGGATTCTTTCAAATAATTCAAATCTATTAATATTTAACATTCGTGAAAGTTTTGATGGACTCACATTTCTCTCAATATAATACATTTTTTCCTTCATTATTTCGTTCTGAAATTTATACGAAAAAAAATTTATTATTTTGGTATTTTCTACAGAAAAATACAAATGTTTTTGTAAAAAATGTATAAAAGTCAGTATAAAGCGATTGTGATTCCGTGGAAACCCCGAAAAGTTGAAGAAAAAAAACAATTAACTACTTGAAATTAGGATAAATGGTAATTCGATAAAATGATGATGAAAGGCAATTTGGGAAAAGAAAAATTAAGGATGATTTCAATTCAGTCAAAAATTATTCTAAATAACCTTATTAGTAATTTAGACCAACTGAAATTAGGGCAAATGGCATTTCGGAAAAAGGCATTAAAGCCAAATGTTAATTCATGAAAATAGAAATCAGGTGATATGAAAATGATAACAAATGGAATTGATACCGTCAAAAGGGATAATTGCGGACATGTGGGTAAAATCGGACATTCCTTAATTGTTAGTTAAAATTACTTAAGGAGGGTGGTTTTAACCACAATCTAGAACTTAACTGGAACTGATTCCAGATTCTTAGAATAGTTTTGATTAATGTCCGAATTTACCCCACATGTCCAAAATTACCCCGCTTAACGGTAGTAACTGGTGATTTGCAAAAATATGAATCAGGTTAAACAATATTTCACAAAACCAAAAATGAGATCAAATTGTTATTTGGTCAAATAAATTTCGTCAAGATAAATATTAGGAAATTTACAATTTGGGGAATATTCACGCGCTTTTTTATGGTTAATCTAGTGACCCTAAAATTTTTTATTATAAAGGATCTTAAATCTGCACTATAGAGAGCTATAAAATTCTCTAAGGTCGGGATTTCGTTGCATCGAGACGTTTGATTCCTTTAATCTTTAATGCTAAATATAACAGCGCAATTTCAATAATGTAAAATTTTTCGACTTATCAAGAAAACTGCGGATTTCATATTTGTTTTAAGCAAACAACAACTTCCAAAGAGTGTCTAATGATATATTCTAGCCACTCTATATCCACTCTTTTAATTCATCTAGTTTTAATTTACCAGAGTACCCCTTCCCATGTATCTCATCTAACCTGGTACAAAAATAATTGGATCACTTGGCTGTTATTGGACTTGCAAGGGGACCTTAGAAGACATTCATCTTATTGCAAAAATTAATTTTGCAGATTCCGATTTTTTTGGAAATATATTTCAATTTGAAGAGATTGAAAGTTAAAAACTTTATATAATATTTCGATTTGATTCCCTGTAGTTTGTGAAACTGAATTAATTCTGAGGTCCCCTTGAGTCGTTAGAATAATCAACAATATGTTCTATCCTCCTCTATTTCTTCTTGATTTTCATATCCTATTGTTAGTATCAATCAAGAGACTTAACAAACACTAGCCTCGTGCCGAACGGGGGCACCCTATTTTTTAAATAAGTTACGAAGCAGTCTACCCTCTTTATAAAACAGAAAAAAATCTAAAATTAAGTCTTATTTGGTTTTTCAATTCGAAGAATTTTTTTAAAGAACTTTCGTCTTCAGTACTGCTTCGTCATAAATCACTACCTATAATCCTACGAAACTTTTTGAAAAGCTTGAATCTAAGGCAGGAAATCAAATCATAAAACATTGTCACAGAGATTCAAATCCAAAATCTTTGGTTTTCGAAATCGCTCATAATATGTAGCTTAAAACATTCATTTGCACTGCAAATGAAATATTAATATTTATAAAGTTTGGCTCTTCTTTGGATTAACTAATACACTAAAATTAACTACCTACTGATTAAAAATAAAAAGTATATCCATAAAGTCAAAACAAATGGTTAGTTTTTTCATTATAAAAGTAATAAAATGTCATGGGTATAGTTGCTTAGTACAAACTCAGGCCAGCCAAAATTACAATCCGAATTGAAAAAAATTATCAAAATTATTATTCAGATCCTACTTTTAGCCAATTTTGAAAAGGATATAAATTCTCTCTGTTTTGTTTAAACTTTAAAGAATGACAATTCGGATTGACAATCTTCGGCAGGCTGAAAATTATAACAAAGAAAAATAATTATATAAAGCAAAAAATTATATATCTATAGAGAAAAAAGAAAAAAAACACTTATATCTTTGGCAAGTAACGCTATTATAGCGCACCGGGGAAGAACAAGTTATGTTTAGAACACACAAATATGGCACCTTGTTAAACTTCGATTTTTAATCCATTTTGAGTCTTTATAAAATTCAAAATGGTTCCTTTTATAAAACTCCTGGGCGCTGGAGTCACTGGATTTAAAATACGGTATTCAGGTTACAAACGTTTCAGAACTTTTTATTTTTACTCGAAAGGTGTTCTTCGAATAAAGGAGAAGCAGATCCATTTTAAATCATTCAAAAATTAAACAAAAAATGATTTAACATTTCTATTCAGGAAAACCAATGTGTAAGACTTAAATAAATGTTTAAGGACAAATCTAAAGAAAAATTTGAAAAAAATAGTTTAGATCTTAATTTTTAAAAAATGGGCCAAAGCAGAAAAGGAAAATTGCGAAAATGTAGGTTTGCGAAACAAATGATTTTGAGTAAAACACAAGGGAAGAAGCAGTGAACCTTAATGCCTGCTGATGATGGGAAAATTGCAATATTCAATATTGTAATCTACGTTGTAGGTATTCATCTAAAATTCCAAATTTTACCTAGAATGATTACTTTTTTGTATGGCAACTACTAATCTCGATTACGATAAGAGAAAATAGAATATAGTATCCAGTACCATACAATTCATGAATAGTTAACTATTGAATAGTAATATTTACCATACTCCTTTGTCATCTCTACCATACAGAGAATATCGTTTGTAGTAAAAGCATACACTACCGACATATAGTATCGTATGACTCACTGGGTAACCTATTAAAAATTAGCCTTGACTTTGAAAGATGCTAGCGCTGTCCAAAATATAGATACAAATTATTTTTTAATCCAGTTTGGAAGTTTATAAAATTCTGCGTGAAATGAGGCTTAGCTGAAGTAATTTGGCCTTGCGTGTATTACGATATCACATGAGAAAGATCAAAATAAGATTCCGATTTTAAAGAAATATAGTACTTCAACTTCAACTCTCGGCAGGATCTAGGAAAATGAATTTGTTAACTTGATAGTTTACAAAAGTGATCTTTAGAATTTAGCAGATTCGCGCAAACAAATTATTATTTCATGAAATCCTGAATTTTGTTCACTGTTTAATAGCTCTTATAAAAAATATATTTTTTCTATATTTTGGACGGCGTTATCACCTTTTAAAGTCAAGGCTAATTTTGAATAGGTCAACCGGTTAGTTTTCCGATACTATCCGATGGTAGTGCATCTAAAAAAATGTTGTAATAATCCCCATTGGTTTAAACACTTAAAACTTAAAACTTTCAAGCCTAAAACTGCTCTCACTTTATTCAGAGATCACTCGAGCTTCTATCCAGATTCGAAAATCAGGTTCAGGCTCGCTGATTAATCGTAGTACTCGATTGTGATTGGGCATCCATATGGCGATGGTTGATGTGCGCCTTAAGGTTTCTCTCGTACTTGGAACTGAAAGTACAATGTGGACAGGAGAAACTTGGAGCTTTACCACATTCATAGAGCAAATGACGTTTTAAAATGTAGGCATTCTTGTAGCTTTTACCACACCGAGAACAATTGTGACGACGGTCAAGGGCCGAAATGGTCATTGGGCGGTTGTTATTTCGGCCCACGTGCCGAGAC
Source organism: Andricus coriarius (assembly GCA_932066315.1). NCBI lineage: Eukaryota > Metazoa > Arthropoda > Insecta > Hymenoptera > Cynipidae > Andricus > Andricus coriarius. The sequence goes on from CAKNWT010323017.1 coordinate 8,514, forward strand.
GGACAATGGAGCCTGGCCCGTCTCTGTGGAGCCAGTGGGGCTGGAACTTCTCCAGAACTTCTTAATGAGACCCTTCGAGTGCCATCTGCATTCCAGCCGAGGCTAGCAAAGAATCCTGGAAGACAGAATCGCAAATCGTCCTTCATTAATAAAAATGCAAGCGAGCAATTTTGGCAGCGAGCTTTCGATTTTGCAAAAATCTGCTTCATACGGCGCGGGCCATGCCAAACATTCAATTTTCAAGCTAGCAACAACGAGCAAAATGGACTTGGACTGATCTCAAGAAAAAATATCAAATCCATTCATTTTCTGTCAATAAACAACATCTCGGGCTATTATTTGTCAGATAAAGTATTTTGGTAGTTGATACTGTTCACAGATGTTGGATTAGAATTTTCTATATTTGGAACATGTATTTTCATCAGCTATTTTTTATTAGCAGAGAATTACTCAATGATATTATTTCTTCTCAGTGTGGAAGTTGATCAAAATGGAAAATGATATGGTTTGAGTGTGATGTTGGTGATAAAATAATGCTTGTACTGATAAATTGTAGTTAAGGGATCTAAGTTAATAATGGAAATTTGGAAATTTTCGGGAATCTTGAGGGTCTACGGATGAGAGATTTCTTGCTGAAATATGGGTTTCTGGAATTTCGACTTTCAACAGATGTCTTTGGAGGAAAAACATTGTCTGTTGAAAATGCAGCGAGACTTCTGAAAGAGAAAAAGGAAATTTTGATTAGTAAAAAAATTTTTCAGCTTTTTCAGACCAAGATCCACTAAACAAATATATTTTATAATCAAACAATTTTTAATCAATGCAGTTGTCGTGCCAAAAATTAGATCTTTGAAAAAATAGTTCTTCTACGATTTTAAAAATAAAAATGGTTTTGGGGAAAACATTCTCTACAACACTACTGTTTTCAATTTTGAAAAATTAATTACTTATTTTTGAAATTGGAAACAATAGAGTTGTAGGGAATGCTTTCCTTAAAAAAATAAGCCAACATTAATTAAAATCTTTTTACTTTTTCGAAAGTTTTACACTTTTTTCATCAAAAATAAGGTTTTTTCTTTTATAAGACATGACTGATAATATGATTTCAATTGTTAAAATCATAGAAAACTTTGCTCTTCCAGAGGCCTGATTTTTGGCACGACAACTGCCTCAAATAAAAATATTAATTTCCTCGAAACAATATTTACTTTTAAATTATTTCGAGTATGATAAATCAATCCTATAGTAAAATAGAACAAAGGTTAAAAAATTAATTGCAAATTTTGAGTAATAAATAATTGTATTTTTCTAGAAGTGTTTAACAACTTCAAGAATAGTTCATAATTAATCAAACTTAAAACTATATTTCTGAAAACAATATAATTCATTATTCAATTTCAAAATTATAGAATTATTTTCCAAAAATATTATAGAAACAAATATTTCAAATTTTACACCGCTACCAAATCGTGTAGCTAAAAATTTGGGCTTTAGCATTAATCTCAAACATCTGAAAATTTGGCACAAATTTATGTTAAAATATATAATTTAAGAATTTTTTAATCTGCTGTGTAAGTGCCTTAATTTTTAAAATATTAACACAATTTTTCCTCATATTATTAATGAACAATTTAAGAAAAAGATATTGAAAAAAGCGTCAAATTTCGAAGTTTTCGAAAAATTGGAATAACTCTGGAAATAATTAAAAAATTTCAAAATTCCTAAGCTCATAGTTTTTTCTAAATTGTTAAGATATTTTGAGATTTTTTCCCTAGATTCAAGAAAGTCAAAAAAACAGTATTTTTATCAATATTACTAAAATTTATTAAAATATGATAAATAATGATTTAAACAAAAATGTTATTAGTATTTACACATTTTTTAGATTTTGCAACTTTTTTGCATCAAGCTTGGCCCTGGGACAGAATCTAGAAGAAAATTTCTAAACATATCTTAACAATTCAAAAAAAACTATGAAGAATTTATATTTAAATGAGCCCGAAAACTTAAAAAAAAAATCTTATTTATTTCCAGATATATTCTAATTTTTCGAAAACACCCAAATTTGAAGATAGATCGATTTGAGACAAATTTCGATAAAATAATTCCGAAAACTTTTAAAAATTACTAACTGCGAAAATTAGAAAAAAAAGTCGGCTGGACAAAATTATAATTGTATAAATTATATAATAATAATATAAATTGTTTACCTATTTCTAAGGAATTATTTATTAAAATAGGATTCTGAAGGCATACTTTATATTTTATCTTTATTATTTATCGACTATCATTTAAGTTTAAACTAAAACCTTTATTTTCAAAATAGACTTTTAACATTTTTATGATGTTCTTCATTCTTCCATTCTTGAATTTTTTCCTTAATTCCAATTAAAATCTTCAATCTCATTTCTCTTTTCTGCTGCCATTGAGAGTCCGGAACACCTAAAAAACATTTGATCAATCAGTATGAGGAAAAGTTTAGAAATTTCTTTCATATCCCTTGTTCTGTAGAAAATGGTAATTGAAAAATTACTTAAGAATTTATACTTTACCCAATAGATTTACTGAAAATAACTTATTAGAATAAAGACGGTTCAAAAATGTACTACCAAAATTATTCCTTTGATAATACAAGAATTAACGATAATATGAAAAAGAAATTCATTTTCACAATACTTTTCTTTTAAAGGATATTAATCATTCAGCAAGGGAAATTTGCCTTTCTAGACTTTATTTTGCTCTAAATTCAATACAAAGCATCTACAAATAGATTTTTTTTCAAATCATGAAAACAGTGATTTTGGAATGTTTAAAAATCGAAATACATGATGCGTCATGAAACAATAAAATTTCCGAATAAAAATGGAATGGTCAGTGCTACATAAAATTTTGACAATCTAATTACACATAAAAGCCAGCAATTGAATTGCTAGAGGCTTACGACTAATATACCATATATCTCATTTCATGAGTATATCTTCATCGCAAAAAGCAAAATTATCTAGAAAGATTATAATTATTTCTATAGCCTAGATAATAATTGTTTTCTATGTAATATTAATGTATAAATGAAGACAAAAAATAATCGTTCGTTGGCAAATACATGGCGAAAAGAATTATGATTACAAATATTTTTTGTATAGGAGGCGCTGAGCGGAAGTTTATTCGATTTATCATTACTAATATTCTGTACATTCGAGTGATGAATGGGCTTGTACTAAGAGTATTGTGCTTATTCAATCAAGTGAAAGACACTTGATTAACATTCACGTGAGGTACAATCTTAAATAATTATTAAAATAAACTGACAAGTCCTAAAAAGAACACAGGCACAGGTTACTAAAACAGGAATATAAATAAAAATAGGCTCACTTGTTACATAAGTTACTTTGAAAACAACTTATGAAATCTTACAGAAAGACTATACGGATATTACAATGATAAAGAAAATATACGGCCTTAGCAGATAATTGGCAGTATATAAAGTAGCTGAGATTATTTCTGTTTTCCTCG
>CAKNWT010323049.1:0-17311 GCA_932066315.1 Andricus coriarius
AAATTTTCAACCAATGAAATATATTTTTAACTGATGAACTAAATTTTCAATAAAGTAGTTAAGCTTTGCACCAAGTAATTGAATTTTTAATCAAGAACATAATTTTCTACAAAAAAAGACAAATTGACTACAAAATATATCATTTTTCATCCTATTTCTTGAATTGCTGACTAAAAAATTAATTTTAGACAAAAATGGAATAGTTTAATTTTCACTAAAAAAATTGAGTCAACCAAAAAAGAATTAATTTTTAACAAAGTAGTTCAATCTTTAATCGATTAAATGATTTTTTAACAAACTAGTTTAACTTTCAATCAGGTAGTTGCATTTTTCATACAAAATTCAAAACTTGAATTTTGAACTAAATACCATAAATTTTTAACCAAAAAAAGAATATTCAAGACAAAAAAAAATTACTTTTTTTTGGAGATGAGTATTTTTGATTTTATTTTATCTTGAGAAACTCGAGTAATTTTCTTACTGAATGGTAAATAGATTATAAATTTATATTTGTCATAAACACAGTTCTATTAGATAGATACGCTTTTGCAAGTCACCTCAAAAGTTGTACAATCATATAAGAATAGTGATACATAATAATAATTATACAAATGATAATAATAAATGTAAAACTGCCTGGCTCTGAAGCGTAAAAGATTATTTAACTTGTGAGATCACTTTTAACTAAATAGGTAAAATTTTTTTCTTTAAGATAACTAATGAAATAGAATTATCGCAGAAAAACAATATTGACGCCTATAATCTGTGAGATATCGACTACACGGTTAACCAAATTATTTATCAAAGAATGAATCAGTTTTTCATCTACTTTGAAAAAAAACAAGATGGCTTATATTATCGTCTTCACTTTGGTGGTCATCCTTAATTCTATTCGTGAATATAATAATTTAATATATTTATATTGTTTAACATATTTTAAACTTACCAGAAATAACAATTGATTGATTTAATACGCCTTCCAATGTTTCGAAATTCATTCTAGATTGTATGAATTCAATGAATTTCAAAAATATTTTTGAATTGTTTTTAGTTAATTTGAATCGTTTTCGATTGAATTAAATTGTTTTTAATTCACTTTGCAGTTTCATGAATTCCATCCGATTCTTCTCAGGTTCCGTACATTTCTCTAAACTCACTCAAATTTTATTCAATTTATTTATTTTATTCAAATCTTTGATTAGCTTTATCCTGAATTCATTCAAATTCACCTAGAATTTTTATAAATTCCATCTCATTCTTTTGAATTATAAAGAACATTAATCACTTTTGGTCAATTTTCATTTCTGTCCAGTAAGTTGGGCTGTGGCAGCGAACCGGTGTATTTTTTCTATATTTTTAACGAAAATAATTTTTTGAAAGCTTTGTAGTTGAATCTGTACCTTCTAGAGCACAAGATGGGACTCAATTATTTTGGACCAGAAAGTTCTTGACCTCGGCTTTTATTCACAGAATACTTTTGCTTCCTCATAAAAGGAGGTCAACCACTTTAAGGTTAAAGATGGCTGAGGCTCAACGTGGACTGCATTGAACAAAAAAATAATACCTCTATTTCTTCTTGCAGAATTAAGTTCACAGACAATTAATGATTGCCCTGATACTCCTCGACCGGGTCGTTTGCTAGCTGCTTCTGCTCTTGGCATACCTCAGTCTCCTGCTGAGCCTTCTTTACGTGCCAGGCCCATGTCTCCTCCTGGCAGGCCACCGTCTGATCGAGTTCTTGGATATGCACTAGGACAACTTGGATATGTTCGGCTTATTCCTCGCGTAAATCAAAACCGTCGATTCGAATTGCGAAGATACGTTTTTCCTGCCGATAAACCAATACAATTGCGAGGATCGCAGAATTCCTATGTGCGTGTGCCAACCCGAGAACATATCGTATTATCAACAACTAATGGTGACGTTTTTGCAATTTTGGAGTATAGTGGGGTTCTTCGTGGACTGTATAGGATACATAAAACTCATTCGAGAATAAAAATAAATATGATAAGCGGTGCAGTTGAAAATATGACTGTAGATGAGAAGAGCGAATGTCCAGTAGGCGAAAAGAATCCAATGTTCCCACGACGTTTCATTGAAGTTGTTGCAAACCAAGATTCTCTACAGTCTGTGTATGGTTCATTCAATACAAAAAAGTAAACTAAAATATAATATTCTTTGTAATCCGAAGTCGGATTAAAAATAAATTGAAACATTAAAACGTCAGTGTATCATGGTTCTCAAGGCTTGTTTCTTTCTTATCTTCCGCCAATGCCCCATAGGGTGATCCAAATTCTGTTCTTTAAATTTTAATTCCGGGACGACGATAAACTTTGATCAAAAGATTAATTTTTTAATAAATAGTATTTATTCATGAGAAATAAAAGAACAAAATATGTTTTCGAAGAATTTTTTTTAATGCTCAAAGGTTTTACAAATCATTGTTTCGATTTAAAATAACAATAATTCTATAAAAATTATATAAAAAAATTATTGTAAAAACACATGAGCCTCAAACGGAATAAAAATTCTCCCTAAATGTTCTCCGAACCTAATAACATTTTCCAAACAAACTTTGTGGGATTAAGTTTAGCACCGAAACTTTGAACATTAAAAAAAAGTTTCATACCAAGTTTCAAATTAATCTAATGAACTGTTGAATTTGGGCCACTTTCGGTGGTCCAAATAGTTCAATTTTCAGCCTAGAGAGATGAATTGGCAAGCTAAAGGAAGGAGGTTGTAAGACGGCTATTTTTCGAAAAAGTAGTTCAGTCTTCAACCAATAAAATAAAATTCTAACCAAATACTTTAATCTTCAACCAAAAATTAGAATATTAAACTTAATCAAAAGAGATGAAATCTAAACCAAAAATATAGTTTGATTTATATTAGGTTCCATTAAGATGCTTTGCTTGAGAAAATAAATCACTAATTAAAAATATTTTAAGCATTACAAAAAAATGCTACTTATATTAATATTTTTTAGGTGTGACGTCACATCCTGCGCTAACCCCTTTCTCCTAAGGAGAGGGGTTTGCGCGGTTATAGCGTTTCAAACATTACATAAGAGCATACACATTTGAAGCGATTTTAAGTGATTTTCAGAGCTTCCCTACGATTTCGCGGGATATGATAGTATTTAGTTAAATTTTGAAGCATTTCATCAGATTTCAAGGGATTTTAGACGATTTGATGCGCGTGTATTTTTAATCTTACTTCAACTTGAGAAACTCAAATAATTTTATTAATACATATTGAATAGAAACCCATCTTTAATTTGTCGTCAGCTCAGTTTTATTGTCCAGGTAAATGTTTCAAAACCAGATAAGAATAATAATCATTATAATTATGAAAATGATAATAATAGATGTAAAAACTTCAGAAAACCAATCTTGGCGCTTACGATTTTTGAGATAAGGACTACCTTATATATGTGTACTCTAATGAGTTAGTGAGTAACTTACAGTGGGAATCAAATTATTCATTAAAACATTGACCAATTGCTTCCATACTTTGAAAAAATGAGGCTGGTTTATACCTTCATTTTCACTTTGGCGGTCTTCCTTAATTCTATTGGTGAATATAATGATACGATATATCTATAATGTTTACTATATTTTAAGCTTACTGAAAATAACAGTTGATCGAATTAATCCGCCTCCCAACCCGCGTCCCAATTGCTAATTTTTCCGACCTATTTTTGTATTTGTTCGAAATACCTTTAAATACTTGCAAATCTTTGAAATCCTACGAAACCCCTCCATTATGGGTACATTTTTTTAAATCAATTAAAATATTATTGAGGGCCACCGTGGCATGTATTGATAAAAAATAAATAATCCTCTATACTTTTTTACAGAATTAACTTCACAGTCCAGTAACGATTACCCTGACACTCCTCGCCCGGGTCATTGGCTACCTACTTCTGCTCATCGTATACCTCAGTCTCCTGCTGAGCCTTCTTCACGTGCCAGGTCCAGGTCTCCTCCTGGCAGGCCACCGTCTGATCGCGTACTTGGATATGCACTATCACAACTTGGATATGTTCGGCTTATTCCTCGCTTAAATCAAAACCGTCGATTCGAATTTCGAAGATACGTTTTTCCTGCCGATAAACCAATACAATTGTTACGACCGCAGAGTCGCTATGTACGCGTGCCAACCCGAGAACATATCGTATTATCAACAACTAATGGTGACGTTTTTGCAATATTGGAGTATAGTGGGATTCTTCGTGGACTGTATAGGATGCATAAAACTCATTCGAGAATAAAAATACATATAATAAGCGGTGCAGTTGAAAATATGACAGCAGATGAGAAGAGGGAATGTCCAGTAGGCGAAAAGAATCCAATTTTCCCACATCGTTTCATTGAAGTTGTTGTAAACCAAGATTCTCTACAGTCTGTGTATGGTTCTTTCAATAAAAAAAAGTAAACTAAAATATAATATTCTTTGTAATCCGAAGTCGGATCAAAAGGTAATTACATTAAAATGTCAATGTATTATCATTCGGAAGGCTTCTTTCTTTCGAAAAAAATAACCATAGGACGCGTATCAAAAAACCCCCATGAACTCGTTTTATAAGGTCTCAAAAAAACCCCATAAGTGAAAAATTGGGTTTTGCGTGTTTTTGTCCCTGATTATTATTTTTTGCGGTTTCTTTTATGACAAGTTGTTTCTAACACATAAAATATTACTCTCGGCTGATAATTAGATTCTGGAAATTATGGATTATTCTTGAATTAACTGATTTCTTCTAAAAATTTCCCTACTTCCTTTTTTAGGAGCTATTTAGAGAAGAAACATGCAGATTAATCAAAGATTTCGTTTAAGTGTACCCTTTTCTCTCATTATCTAGAATGATCGTTGAACAATCTTTTGAAATTCAGATATCTTTTGGAATTACTGGGAAAACTTTGATTTCATAAACTATGTTGATTTTACTAATTACTGTTCACGTGGCGGAATTTTTACATCGTAGATGTTTTTGATGACATATTATAGTTATATTTAATGAATGAGTTCTTACCTATGAGAAACATAAAGAAAAAATGATCTTAATATGGAGGTTAAAACCCGAGAAGATGAATGTTCACAAAAAAGATGATTTTTCAACTAAATAGTTGAATTCTTAACCTTCAAAGGCGAATTTTAACCCGAACGGTCAAATCTTTATACTAAAAAGATGATTTTTTTAGATGACAAATGAATTGTCAACAAGGAAAGATGAACTGAAAACGATTAATTACACCTCCCATCACGGTCTAGGTATATACTGCTCCGCGGCAGTGGCCTTGAATTGAGTATTTTATTTTGACGTCATGGGAATACGTCATACGACTTTTTCGACAAAATATTCTAAACGTAGAAGTCATAAATGTACAAATAGTAATATGTCTCAAGTGTCAAATATATTTTCTCAGTCATGTTCCATTCTTTTGTCGATTCACAAACTTCCAGTGTCACGAAATAAAATAAAATATCCTAAATGGCAGGTGAGTTGTACTCTAACCTCAAATTTCGGACAGTTGCTTGTATGTCGTGAAACTGAAAGGTTTTCAACCGGTAAAAGCATGAAGAAACATTATTGCGCAAATGCATTCTGCACTGAAAAAGATTACTATTTAGACCTGTATAATTTACCTTTACGTTTGGGAGACTTTCTTCAAAAAGTCGTATTCAGTTGCAGTACCATGTACTAACCTTCCTGACGGCTGACATTTCCACCTAAAGTAGCATATCGTCGCAGTACGTCATGCTGCGAAAACTGACTATTCTGCTAAATATTTGCGTCATTTTCTGATTCTATTATATCGATTTTTAGTTCGCAAATTGTCGCACTCCAACAAAAACACTTCAAAGACACTTGAAAAACACTGATGCATGCATTCAGACTAACGGACCGCGACTTTTTCAACTGCGCAGGAAGTCCTGACCGACTGAACCGGTTTCACTTGGAATTCATCATATTGCGTAATATACTTGACTAAGTACTCGCGCACTCGGCCCTTCCAAGGCGAGAGTCGCGACCGTATCTCACCCCTTGAGCTGAGAAACTGCGTGGGCCAGCAGCCCTGGGAATGACAGGTGTATTATTTGTATTATTATTGATAATATTTATATAATATTTATTGATAATATTTATTGATTCCAAATCGACCGCGCTTTTCAGTTGAAAAAGTTGCGCACAGGCGGTGCATCGATACAAGAACGGGGCAGCCAATGAACGTCGCTTGACCCAAATATCCTGCTCACTCGCAGTAGAGGTGGGTTCCCCTCTATGGTAGAAATAAAAGAATCCTTTCGTTTCAAGGTCGGGGGAATAGGCGAGACTTCACAGCATTAATCAAAACTAATATTTTACAACTTTCAGTTAAAAAAATAATTTTCAACATGATAGTTGAATCATTAATCAATAACATTAGTTTTTGCATTTAAATACATCCATAAAAATGTATAATAAATAATGTGAAACTCGAATTCAAATAGATAAACAGAAATAGGTAAATTAAACAAATGATAATTATCTAAATGGTGTACATCATCCATTATGGTTTTTCAGACACTTGTATCTTTAATTATGAGTAAGATCGGTTTTAAAATAGAAATATCTCAGAAGGACAATCTTGAGGCTTATATTATGTGAGATAACGACTACCTGCATATATATATATATATATATATATTTACTCTGACAAAGCCCTGGAATATTCATTAGTTATATTGTTAACCAAATTATGCAGTGAAGCATTAATCAGTTTTTCCTCTACTTTGAAGAAATCAGGATGGTTTATACTGTCATTTTCACTTTGGCGTTCATCCTTAATTCTATTGGTGATTATAATAATATAATATATCTTCAATTTTTAATATTTTTTTTATGGCACATGCATGATTTCAGCCCTTTGCGACGCCTATGAAGCGGGGCTAAAGCTCTACTTTTTACTCCTTACGGAGTAAAAAGGGAGTAAAAAGTGACGTCAGAGGTGAATAATGAAAATAATACATTTACGAACTCGCATTTTACGATCATAAGCCCACTCAATGAAGAAGTTTTGGTTGCTGATAATAGAATTTCGCGGTTATTAATGGAAAGTTACCATATGCAACTGATCAAATTACGGTAAATTATTGACAATTTTCATAAATTTCCGGATATTTATGGAAATGTTCAAAGATGAATTTCGGTTAATTTATGGTAAGTTACCATATATACCGGTAAGATTACCATAAGTGATCGAAAATAAATCACCTCTAATTACCGTATATTACAAAAAATTTCCACCTTATGTATGTTTTCAGTACTCGTCGAAAAAGCCCCTCTTCTGCCGCTAGGTGCATAATATACTATTAAGCTTACCACAAATAACAATCGATTTAATCCTCGTTCCATCCCAATTGCTAATTTTTTCAAATTCTATTTGTGTTTGACTGAAGTGAGCACAAATTGAGTACTTTTACTCAAAGTGGAAGTCGAATTTTTTCCGCATCATTCCAAATCATGCTTAAATAAAAAGGTGATCCTATGAAAGTGGCTCTCGGGAGAAAACTTTGTTACGAAACCGAAGCGAGTCCATGTGGGTACAGAATTTGTACGCGTCACCATTTTCTTCCAAAATTCATTCCAAATTTCAAAAAGAAACTCTATCTCAGCGTGAAGCATCCTAAATAATAAATGGTACGGGCAACAGCTCAGAACTAAAAAACCAACAAATCTGGATTTTTTCACGAAAGCGAAAAAAAATTCTGTAAAATTGAAATCAGCATTTTAAAATAAGAAAGAAGTCCACTTCCGAGATAAAGTGTTGCTGATTTAAGCCCAAAAAAATTTGATTAGAAACAGTTATCCACAAATTGGAACAGGCTTAGCTAAAAATTGCGATAAAAAATGTAATCTTCAGTCTGAATAAAAAATAAAATTTCACGAGATATTGAGTTTCTGAATAAGGTTAAAAAGGTTTGATCTAAAAACGTAAACCAATACCTAACAAATCGTCCAAGAATTTTGAAGTTAAAATTTCACAGGTTTTGAAAATTTGGTTTTGGTAGCTATTGGAAATCGAATTTCTAATTTTTCACACGAATAAAAACTTGCTCCCGAAATATGAGGAAGCTACATAAGAATAACAAATGTTTGATACAAGCAAATTATTCGGTTCCAATATACTATAATCATTTCAAAAAATATCAGGTGAGGCAGAAAAAACTTATCACAACGCACAAAACTTGTTCTCACAAGGTGCTTTGATTAAAAAAAATTTTAATACCATGAACAGATTTTCGAAAAAATGTTTGTTATCTAGTTCTGTATTGCCATCTTTCAAGTATCAACACACGTTCCTAGAGGCATGGTGCTCGTGCCGCATCTCTGACGTATTTGGTTCCAACATTTTTAGGTTGAAGGCGGCTAGGTCTCACCGTGGCATGTGTTAAACAACAACGAATTAGTCTTCTATTTCTTCTTGCAGAATTAAGTTCGCCGTCAAGTAGCGATTTGCCTGATAACCCCCTCCCGGATCATTGGCGATCTTCTCCTTCTCATCGTATACCTCAGTCGCCTGAGGAACCTCCTCTTCGTGCTAGGTCCAGGTCTCCTCATGCCAGGTTGCCTCCTGCCAGTTCTTCTTCTATTCGAGTACTTGGATATGCACTGGGACAACTTGGACATGTTCGGCTTATTCCCCGAGCGAATCAAAACCGGCGATTCGAATTTCGAAGATACGTTTTTCCTGTTGATGAACAAATTCAATTGCTAGTAGGACCTAACAACTATGTGCCCGTGCCAACCCGAGAATATATTGTATTATCAGCGTCCAATGGTGACGTTTTTGCAATATTGGAATATAGTGGGATTCTTCGTGGAATATATAAGAAAGATAGAAATCATTCGCGAATAAAAATAAACATGATAAGCGGCGCAATGCATAAGTTGACACCAAGTGAAGCAAGGGAATGTCATGTAGGCGAAAAGAATCCAATTTTTCCATATCGCTTTATTGAAGTGGTTGAAAATCAAGATTCTCTACAGCTTGTGCATAATTAATTCAATAAAAAAAGGCAAACTTGAATCTAATATTTGTTGTGATCCAAAGTCAGATCAAAATTAAATTAAAACATTAAAACGTTATTGTATTATGATTCTTAAGGCTTCTTTCTTTCTATCTTTTGCCAATGTCCCATAGGCAAACCCCATTAAGTTTAGGCTAAAAATTCCAATGCAATTTTGGACTACCTTAATGCGCCATCAGTCAGTCTTTTTTAAATGCAGCTAAAGAAAATACGTTGATTCAAGTACTAGTTTGAGTACTAAACGTAATTTAAAAAAACTGGCACAAAACGGAATAACAATATGAATAAAGTTAGTTATTATAGTGCCTTAATTTGGAAGGAATTTCAAATTTGTTTTTGAGAAAACTTCCCAATTTGAAAAAAATTTGATTAAATTTGAAGTGTAAAGCAATCGAATTCCGTTTTTTAAACCTAAAGATATATTGAAAGTTTTGTTTCCAATCACGTTGCAACGATATCTAGACGATTTGTTTCAGAAAAAGATGAATTTTTGACCCAAAGGTCGAATTTACGGTTAAAAAACAAATGTTTAATAAAATAGATAATTTTTGAAAACAAAAAAATTAAATTTGTAATAAAATGTTGCATTTTCAACTAAAGTGATAAATGATTTGAAAAAATGTATTTTTAACAAAGAAGTTCAACTTTCAACCAAGTAGATGAACTTTCAATTTAACAAGATTGATTAACAACAAAAAATATGTTAATTGACATGGCAGTTAATACATTATTTTAATCTAAAAAAAGTCCAATATAACCAAAAAGATGAATTCTCAGTGAAAAAATGTAAAAGTTAATATTTCAAGCAAATTGCTGAATTTTCAAACAGAAAAAAGTTAATTTTCAAGAAAAAATTTAACAGTTAAATTTTAAACTCAAGCCGATCAATTTTTAGGCAAGAATTTTCTATTCAAACAGGCGAAAGTTCAAGGAAACAGTTAAAAAGTTAAATACATAATTAAATCAATCAAAAAAATAGTTCAATCTTTAACCAATACAATGAATTTTTCGCGTCCTGTTTAAAATTTCAATGAGCTAATTGAATCTTCAAACAAAAAAGATGAATTTTTAAAGAAAAAATTAATAGTTCAATTTTCAAATAAACAAATTAATTTTCAATCAAAAACAGAATAGTGGAATTTCCAGTTGAAAAAATTATTTAAAAAAAAATAATCAATAGATCTCTCGCGATTTCCTGCAATTTAAAAGTAGTTTCAATAGATTTAGTGGAATTTCAAAAATTAGAAAAGATGTCTTATAATGAAAAGATTTTAAGTGATTTAAAAGTATTTAATTAAATTCTAAAGAATTTCATCAGATTTCAAGGGATTTAACAGGATTTGACCAGATTTCAACATATTTCATAGAAAACATATATTAGATGATGCGGTATTTAAAAAATCTAACCTGGAAGAAAAAAGAAGAACTTTGTTTTTTAGAGACGTATATTTTCATAGTAAATAGATTTTAATCTTATATTTTTTATCAGCATGGTTTTATTGCATAGCTACGGAAATTTTTAAAGCCACCTCAACAGTCTTAAAATCAGATAAGAATAATCATAATACTAATTAAAAATGTAAAAACAGGTTTTCTCTAAGACATGAAAGATTATAAAGGAATAAATAAACAATAAAATTATATATACATTTATACATATGTAATTTAATTTATGAAATATAAATATCTCAGAAGGATAACCTTGACGCCTATAATTTGTAAGAGAACGACTACACTGTTAGCTAAATTATTCATTTAATTTATAATCAGTATTTTTTTCTACGTTGAAAAAATGAGGATGGTTTATACTTTTGTTTTCCCTTTGGTGGTCATTCTTAATTCTATTGGTGAATATACGTATAAATATATAATCATTTTTTATTTATTTTAGGTTTATCATAAAAAACAGTTAATCGATTTGTTCGGCGTTCTACTCCAAGTTACTAATTTTTCCAAATTCTATTTGTGTTTTTCGGAGATGAGCACGCATTGAATCTGAATTTATTCCGGGGGAAGTCAGAATTTTTCTCTATTGTTATGAACTTTGTACAATTTTTAGAACCAGAAAGTACTTTGCTTTAAAGTGAAAGTAGAATTTTTTCCGCCTTGTTCCCAAACATGCTTATCCCCAATTTCTCATATTTGGGAAATTTCAAAAAAACTTCAGTGTGTTCCCCAAAACGCGTAACATATGTAAAAAAATATGACAGCTGTGCGGGCATATTCTCATTGCGCAATTTTGATCCAAAACATCTGGTTAACGAACATAACCTTCATTTTGGGACATTTAAAAAGTCTATGAAAGGCAGACTCGATTCGACATACATATATATACATACAGATATACAGACAGACAGACAGACAGAGACCGACAAAATTTTATGATTTTCGGAATCTGTGAGTGCCGAAACGTAAAGATCCATTAAAAACCAGAGATCGAAAATTTGGACGATTACATCACACTCTCATGAATGAGAATGTAAAAAATATTTGGTAAACACATACTTCACGGCCCAAAATGATCTCAAGGAAGGAGAAATAGGGTGATTTTTCACTAAGAAGGAGAACTAAGACTTTTTAATTTACATTGAATTCTTATGGATTTTATCCGATTCTGATTCCCAAATTCTATTTACTCCCATTTATCTGAATTTTATGGACGTTTTTGGATTTAAAGAATGTTCTAAGCAATTTTCCGGATTATTTCAAATTTTCTTAAAATCCTTTAAAATCCATCCCTTAAAAATAAAATATTGAAATATGTAAAAATTCCTGATATTTGGTTCCCGTTGGACCAAAACTAGTTTACATTTGCATTTGAACCACTTATAAGGTGGCTCGATGGAGGTGACTCTAGGAACATGTGGTGCTACTAAAAGTCCCATTGGGAGAAAGAGGACGGTAACGTTCTCTTCTCTTTCTTCCAATGCGATTTTTAGTAACACCAAACGTTCCTAGAGTCGCGTTGCTCGTGCCGCATCTATCTCTAATTTATTGGTTCAACCACTTTCAGATTGAAGATGGTTGACGCTCAGCGGGGTATGTTTTGCAAACAAAATTAATCCTCTATTTCTTCTTGCAGAATTAGGTTCACAGTCACATTGCGGTCCTGGCAGAGAACGTGATCTTGTTTCTTCTTCGTGCAGACAACATTCTCCTGACACGCCTACTTTTCCTGGCAGATCTTCTCCTGAGGAGCCGAATCTTCGTGCCAGGTCCAGGTCGCGTGAAGGTAGGCTTTCTCCTGTGCGAGTACTTGGATATGCACTAGGACAACTTGGATATGTTCGGCTTATTCCCCGCAAAAATCAGAACCGGCGATTTGAATTTCGGAGATACGTTTTTTCTATCGATTCACGAATTAAATTGCTAGCAGGACCTAATAAGTATGTGCGCGTACCAAACCGAGAACATATTGTATTATCAGCATCGAATGGTGACGTTTTTGCAATATTGGACTTTAGCGAGATTCTTCTTGGCATATATAAGATAGTTGGGACTCATTCGAGAATAAAAATAAACATGATAAGCGGCGCTGTTGACAAGTTGACCCCAGTCGAAATGATGGATTGTCCAGTGGGCAAAAGGAACCCAATCTTCCCACGTAATTTTTTTGAAGCTGTTGAAAATCAAGATTCTCTACAGTTTGTGTATCATTCATTTATATAAAAGGGGTAAAAGAAAATATAATATTCTTTGTAATCACAAGTCGGATCGAAATTGAATTAAAACATTTAAACTTCAATGTGTTATGGTTCTCAAGGCTTTTTCTTTCTATCTTTCGCCAATGTCCCTCTAAATTTGCAAAAAATGAATGCGTGTTAAAAAGAATATATATTTAGAGGTTCCGCAATCCGTATGAAGTTTAAACTCTAAATATAATTGTTTTCAAAAAAATACGCATTTATTTTCTTGTGAAGTTAGACAAACTCGAGGGGCTTAAGCATGATAATTCGAGAGAAAAACATTCCAATGCATTTCCGGCAAACTCTAATGTCTCATCAGTCAGTTATTTCGTGACCGAATTTATGGACGGCGCTAGTCAAATAAAACAAGTTTAAAACACACTTCTAAAATTTATAATATATATATATATGTACATATATTTCTATTTGTATATATTTTTTATATGTTTATATGTTGAACAACGATCAATTCTTAACCAGTAATTGAAGTTACATTGATAGTTCATTTTGCAAGAAAATAGTTCAATCTTCAACCCTTCAAATGAATGGTCAACTAAGTCGTTGAACTTTAAAAAAGGTAGTTCAATTTTCCAAAAAAAAAAAAAATTTCTGTTGCAAATATAACACTGAAATTTTTAACTCAGAACAATTAATTTTCAAACAAAAATAGGAGAAATAAAGTTTCAGTTAACAAAATTAATTTTCAACCTAAAAAGCACTTCTCGTCAATGAAATAGTTTAATTTTCAACAAATAAAATAAGTTTTCAGCAAAGAAGTACAAATTTCAATCAAGTCGATGAATTTTCAACCAAAAGAGCGATTTTAACTGATCTTCAGCGATTTCATATGAATTCCCGGAATTTCAAAGTAGTTTCAACAGATTGAGTAGAATTTCAAAATTTGAGAATATATAAATTTGAAAGGATTTCATTAGATTTCAAGGGATTTTAAAGAATTGGACAAGATTTCATAGGCTTTCCTGGGAAATGTAAATCAGATAATTTATCATACAAAACAATGTAACCTGAAAGAAAAAAGAAGAACTTTATTTTTAAGACACGTGTATTTTTAATCTTATTTAGCCTTGAGAAACTCTAATAATTCTATGAGTGAATGTTAAACAGATTAAAATTTTATATTTGTCATCAGCACAATTTTATTGGATAGGTGTTTAAAGCCACCTTAATACTTTTGAAATCAGAAAAGAATAATCATAATACTAATTGTAATAAAGATAATAAAAAATGTTGTAACCGGCTTTCCCTAAAATATATGTATACTGTAATGAAGCAATAGAATATGCAAGAGTTATACTATTATTGAAATTATTAGTTAAAGAAATAATCAGTTTTTTCTCCACTTTGAAACAATGAAGATAGTTTATACTCTTATTTTCACTTTAATGGTCATCCTTAATTCTATTGGTGAATATAATAATGAAATATATCTTTATTTTTAATATATTTTTAGCTTACGTCAAATAACAATTGACCGATTTAATGTGAGTCTTTTCCCAATTGCTAATTTTCCAACTTGTATTTATGTTTGTCCGAATTGAGTAGGAATTGAATCTGTATTTAATTTTAGAACCAGAAAGCACCTTGAATTACACCCGAAGCAAAAAATTTCCCGCATTATTCCGAATTATGCTTACAGATCAAGTTAAATCCTATAATGGTGCCTGTCTGGGAGGAAAGCTTTGTACGCATCACTATCTTCTTCCAAAATTAATGTCGACTTTCTAATATTTCGGAATTTTCGAAATAACTGGAGCAGGTTACGGAAGACGCGTATTATTGAGAGGAAACAGAGATATTTCAATATTCAGAGTAACCACTAGAATTTCTGAAAATAATTTATAATATTTGGGAATCTTTTGAAATAGCGTTCAATCTTTTGGAATTTTACGAAGTCCTCTGAAATTCGTATACATACTTTGCAATTTTTTGACATTCTTTCTGATCTTCGAAAACCCCTTAAGATCCTTTTAAATTCTTCAAAATTCGCAAAAGTACTAAAGTATCTTTTAAAATCCCATGACTTCTCTTGAAATATTACGAAATCTATTAAAACATCTAAAAATCACATGAAATCCATTCTTTTAAATCCTTTGAAATCCACCGAAATCGTTCTGAATATAAAAATAATTTCCCCCAAAATCCATCCAGATTTTTAGTAGCACTAATTATTCATAGAGAAACTGTTAGATTGAAGATGGTTGAGGCTCACTTCGGCCTGTGTTGAAAAAAAATTAATCCTCTATTTGTTCTTGCAGAATTAAGTTCACAGTCGAGGAATGTTTGCGTTGATACTCCCCGTCCGGGTCGTTGGCGATATTCTCCTTCACGTCGTACGTGTATACAGTCTTCTGAGGATCCTCATCTTCGTACCAGGTCCAGGTCTCCTCCTGGCAGGCCGCCTTCTGATCGAATACTTGGATATGCACTAGGACAACTTGGATATATTCGGCTTATTCCCCGCAGAAATCCATACCGGCGATTCGAATTTAGAAGATACTTTTTTCCTGTCGATAAACCAATTCGAATGCGACTAGACCATAGGATGTTTGGTCTCGCGACAGACCGGCAATATATTGTATTATCAGCATCCAATGGTGACGTTTTTGCAATAATGGAGCATAGTGGGATTCTTCGTGGATTATATAGCACACGCGGAAATCGTTTGAGAGTAAAAATGAATATGATGAGCGGTACAGTTGACGATATGTCCCCAGGTGAAATTAGGGAATGTCCAGTAGGAAAAAATTACCCAATCATTCCACATAATTTTTTTGAAGTTGTTACAAATCAAGATTCTCTGCAGACTGTGTACCATTAATATTATAAAAAAATGTGAAACAAAGTATGATATCCTTTGTCATCCGAGTTCGGATAAAAATTGATTTAAAACATTAAAACGTCAATGTGTAATGGTTCTTAAGGCTTCTTTCTTTCTATATTTCGCTAATGCCCAATAGAGTGACAAAAATTGAGCTGCAGAATCTAACATGAAGATCGGAAGAGTGTCACGTCAAACAAGATTAGTTCTCGTAGTTTTCAAAATTTGGTTAGAACATTAGTTTTTGATAACTCAATTAATTTAAGAAATTGGCTCGAATTCAGTAAAAAATATTTTCAGAATTCTGTTTTTGTCCTATCAGCGTTCATTTGCGTGCGGGCCGGAAAATTTATGTGCCCTTATTCGATCCGGCAGCTCAATCCTTTTCTTTTTCGAATTTCCATGCTTCAGTATATGAAATTTTGAGATTTTAAACTAGATATAGAAAAACGTTCTCTTTCTAATCAACATTTTCAATTAAAGAAATGATTTGATTTGAAATGTAAAGCAATCGAATTTGATAAGCTACCTTCATTCACACTGGTATTCCGTTTCGGACATCTAAAGATATCCTGCAATTTTTTTATTCTTTCTTTCTAAATCTTAGGAGCCATTTGAGGAAGAAAAACGACGATTAACCAAAGCGACGATTTATACTAATCACTTTTATATACAAAGGTATGTAATTCTTCTAACTTTGGATTAATATTAGTTAAGTATTAGTTTATTATTAATTTAGTGAAAATTATATTTGTAAATGATAATATAATTTTAGTTACCTTAATTCCCAAAAATTTGTTACGCCCCCCCCCTTTTAAAAAATTGGATCAGATTTCACGGAATTTCATGAGAAATGTAGACCAGATGATTTATTATATACTAAAATATAACCTGAAATTAAAAATAAGGACTTATTTTTTCAGACACGTGAATTTTTCATTTTATTTTATTTTGAGGAACTCAAATAATTTTATTACTGAATGGTAAATGGATTCTGATTCTGTATATGTCATCAGCACAATTTTATTGGATGGTGCGCAGATTTTGTTGACCCACCTCAGAAGTTTTAATATCACATAAGAATAATCATAATAATTATAATAATGATAATAACAAATTTAAAAACCGGGTGTTTCGAAGAGTTAGAAGATTATATAACATGTGAGATTAGTTTTCATTAATTGGGTAAATATTATTTTTGCTTTAAAATAATTTATAAAATAGAAATATCTCCGAAAGACAATCTCGACGCTAATATTTTGCGAGATGACGACTACACTGTTAACTAAATTATTCATTAAAGCATTAATTAGTTTTTTCTCTACTTTGGAAAAATGAAGATGGTTTATATTCTCGTGCTCACTTTGGTGTTCATCCTTACTTCTATTGGTAAATATAATAATATGATATATCATGATTTTATATACATATTTTCAGCTTATGTCAAATAAAAATTGATCGATTTAATGCGCGTTCTAACTCAATTGCTAATTTTTTTTTAAATTCGATTTAGGTTTGTCCTAAATGAGAAGAAATTAAATCTAAATTGATGATAGAACCAGGAAGTACATGCACTGTAGTTGCAAGGCTTCTAACAAAAATAGTAATAGTCTGTTTCTTGTTGCAGAATTAAGTTCGCAGTCAAGTGGAGATTGGCCTGATACACCCCGCCCGAATAGAATGTCACCTCCTCCTTCTCGTCGTATAGCTCAGT